>JAODFZ020025232.1:0-10127 GCA_027574845.2 Deinopsis erosa
CGAAAAATTTAAATTTATCATTTTCGGCGCGTGCCCGCATCTTACGTCTCGCGTCCCTTTACAGCCTAAGCCGACTGCTCTTATTCAACATCCCTACGTCACGATTTGGCTTCTCCCACACACACTCAGCACAGTATGTTTTACTAAACAAGAGTGATAAAGAGAAACCATAGAGAAACAGAGAAACCCACACAAGACGGTTCTGTCTATCCTTTTCTTAGAATTTGGTAGGGATGCTTAAGTGGCGACATCATACGGGTGTCAAACATTACACTCGGATCGGACGGCGCTCTTAATAAATTTAGCTGTACAAAACTGACCAGGAAATAGAACTAACAGAACGCAAACTACGAATTATCTCGTAGTTGGCAGTCAACATGTTAATAAGTTGATCTAACTTTATCATCCCAAAAATATCATTATCTGATGAGATAATTCATTTAATATTGTTCAAAGTACCATTTCTGAATCTTACAAATTTGCTTGTGCAAATGCTCAGTTAAGCGAGTATACTCGTTGACAAATATCAATTTATTGTAAAAAGTGTGCTGTGTTAAATGTTTTGAGCATATCTCGTATAAATGTTGAAAATATAAATTTTTGTATAAAAACCAATTACTGTTCCCGTCACATGTTTCAAATAGCTATAACTCGTTGATAAGTTGACAGTTTTCGTTTTGAAAAAACCGCCCTTGTCAAATTGCCTTCCATTGAAAATCACTAAAACATCCTGTTTATGAAACTAGATTATTGCATTAAATCGGCTATTAGTTGAACTAATCAAATTATCTTATGATGATATTCATGTGCAGTTATTAGTTTAACATTAACATGAAATAAAATGTGTCGTTTCATTTTAGTTAAAAGATAAATCAAAATTCACACGCACACACTAATTATTATATAGCTTTTTATAGAATTGAGACGACCTTCAACAGCAAACTAAAATTTAATTATCAACCCGTTTTGTCTGTACCAAACACCTGAATATACAATTACCCAGAATATAAAAAAGCTGAATTAAAAATGAAACAGAATGTTTCGTTAATGACCATAAAAAAAGCGATTAATTTATTTATTCTAGTAATTCCATCAATAAGTTAATCCTACTATAAAAATTTAGCTAAAATATCTGCTATTACATGCTCCATATTCATAAAATCTCCAGCTACGCACATAAAGCGATATATTTTCATATAGAGAATAAATTATAAGCTTATTATCAGTGTAATGGCTATAGAAAAATGCTTCAATAAACTAGACAATTTTACATTATATAGAAAATAAATTCAAATATTATCGGGCGCAAACTATATTAATTGCACTGTTGATGGATAATTAGATAATTTATATTGTTATTAGAGTGCGTGTGTAGAAAATTGGCACACGTATCTAAATTGACCTTTTTTATTTATATACGTTATATGTGAAATGTTAAATGGTTACCCTATATATTATTATATAAAAAAAATTTAAATAAATAAGAAATTTATATGGAAAAATTGTTGTGCCTTTCATTCCTTAAAAAAAAAAGATTTAATTTAAGTTTAGACTGATTATTGCTATTGATTGTTAAATGAAGCTATAAAATATTTAATTCTGATTGTAATTTATGTAAAAATGTATTATGTGAAAATATTTAAAAGGATATATCAATAAATGTACAAATAAAGAACGTTCAAGTGTTTTATTTGATATAATCAATTGAATATTGTATCTATTGAAGAGCTCGTAAATGTCACATTTTCTCTATAACAAATAGCTGTGTTTACTGCTAAACAAATATACTCCTATAAATATTTAAATAATTTGCATTTCAGTCTTATTTCTTTTCTAATTCAATTATTATCTCGTCTATCTGTTTTCCTTTTGTTTCCGGTAGAAAACAGTAAACAAAAATGGTAGCAAATATGCAAATTGTGCTGAATATAGAAAATGTGATAAAATTGCCAACGGAATCAAGAAGATTTGAGAAAAATTTTGTTACAATAAATGCAAGAAACCAATTTATAGTTGCTGAAATGGATCCGGCAACTCCTTTCACATTTGAATTGAATATTTCGCTCATGATAATCCAAGGTATTGGACCAAATCCTATAGAAAATACCACGATGTAGATCGCCAATGTAAGTAATGGAATGTAAGTAAAATCTTCTATATTATAATGTTGTTTAAAATAAAAGTACCATCCTAATATCATCAAACATATTGACATCACGGAAGAAGATATCAATAGAAGAATACGTCGACCGATACGATCGATAAGCAATGTTGATACGTACGTTGCCACAACCTGAAATATGCAATTGATTTAGTCGTATAAAAAAAGAATCAACTCATCAATCAAACGTTAAATTGAATAAAACTTTATCAGTGAAATATGTTTATAAAAAAGATGAATTCGCGTACTCTCTATCTCCTTTTATTAATTATTATATCATCTTTACACACAAGGGAGATTGAAGATTCTGATAGAAAAATGAGTTATAAAATAATTTAATAATAATTACCTATAGTAAGCTTTTATTGAATTACGTTCTAAAATACATATAAGCCGAGCGAGTTTTGTTTAAATTTAGCTTCGAATAAGAGAAATAAATAGAGAATTAAATTAAAGAGAAGTTAACTTAACTTGTTTATGCAAAATGTTTTCTTTCAAAAAGTTTATTACCATTTTTTTTATTCTCTCTTACAATTAGTAACAGTCGAATTTTATATGTAATATAATCCTTATTTCCATATAATAATTAAAATTAATTTGATTAATACAATAATCGAAACCACATTGAGTTTAACGAATCACTTCCAACCGAAAATTTAAACGATATTAATTATAATTAATACATAATATTATTAGTATGTTAAAAATTCTAAATACGTAATTCAATTAAAATAATATTTAAATATTTCAATTAAAATTAATTTCATTAATACAATAATCGAAACCACATTGACTTTAAGGAATCACTTCCAACCGAAAATTTAAATAAACGATATTAATTATAATTTATACATAATAATATTAATATGTTAAAAATTATAAATACGTTATTCAATTAATAAACTTAAAAATATTACGATGGTACGTGCATACAATTTTTTTTTCAACAAAATTCGAAAAACATTTTTTATTTAATTCAAATTTTAGTACCTAGTTATCGAATTCCATTAAATTATTTTAAAATATTGTATAATTTTTATTAATTATTTGGATTTGCGGATATATTTGGAAATTATTTGTGCAGTAAAATTAGAAAATCAGGAGAACCAAGTAGGGTTCAACCACACGGTCATCTATTTGCCAAAAATACATTGAATTAAATGCTGCCAACTTTATATTCATAAATTTATTGTTATTTTATACTCCTTCCGTCTAAAAATAAGAGCCCCAGTTCAAAAATTTAGTTTTTTTTATATTTATTATAAGTAGAAAAATATAAATAAATGATCAAGTCTTCTTTGAAACGTCTTTGCAACGTTTTCCTAACATTGCAAAATATAGATTATTTTTTACGGGATACGGGACCCGTATTCAATACCTGATTTGAAAAAGGAAAAACTAAGAAAAGAATGCAATTTGCCAATAATTTAAAATATTCACAAGAAATAAAGACAATATTAAATTAAGAAATAAAAAAGTAATTATGTGAGTAATAAAGTTTTGGTTTTTTTACAATGGTCAGTAAAACCATTTTGTTTGATTGTAATGTCCTTCGTACGTAGCATTGATCCTGTGTGTCGAATAACAGCGTAAATTAAAATGGGACTTTTATTCTCGCACGGAAGGTGTATTAATTATACAGTGGGACCTCTCATAACGAGCAAAGAAAAAATATGAAGAAGTTGCTCCCATAACGAATGACATTTCGCATAACGAGTTACGCAGAAAGGGAAAGTCCCTTTTTTCCCCGAGACATTTTTACATTGATTTGTATGGTGTTTCGTTTAAAGAGTGTAAAGAGTAATGATTCTGGAACGAATTATGCTCGTTATGAGAGAGGTTCCACTGTAATTTGAATAAATTTTGCTATATATTTCATTAAGATAAATTAATTGGGTTCAATTTACTTGTATACACAATAATTTGTTTCTAACTTTAAACATATTGTCATGCAATTTGTCAGCAATCCATCTACCTACTGATAAATGCGAATATGTAGTTCTCATAAAATGACTTCAAAAAATAACAAATAGATATAAAAAACTTTATGTGCTGGCTCAGGTTCAATAACGCACAACTTAATGTGATTAAATATATGAATAAATGCAGATTCTTTAAAATAAATTGTAAATTCATGGAATTATTATACATGGGTCTATTTTGTTTTTTTCAAAATCAAATTCCCAACAAACCTTTAAACACAAACTACAGGTATCCCCCGACTGGACTTAAGAATATAATTCTGAATTTTTATTTTTTTTATTTCCGACGAAAATAATGTCAAAAATTAACAAATAAAGTACTTTTATACTCAGAACGACATATTGATTTCGATTATGTAAAAATATATAGGGTGTTCCATTTGAAAATCGAAAGTTGCCATCGTTTCCGTAGAAACCGGAAGTGATGGTTGGTCATACATATTGCCAACCAATCCGAAATCTGTCACAAAGTTCTGAGTTTTATTTCCTAATCTTCATTCAATTGAATTAGAAATTTCAAATTTCAAAAAGGGGGCGAGCCTGAATCTTGGAACACAATATATACTCAACTTACGAACAACCATTTGGAACGGAACTAGTTTGTAAGTCGGGGGATACCTGTACAATATTTGATCCATTTTCTAAACTAAACATTTTTATTAACAAGCATTTCTTGTTAATATAGCATTTGTTTAAGGAATAATAGAGAATTTTATAAGCTTCTTAAATGAGATACTTATTTTCTGTAATGATATGTTAGTTCCTATAAATATCATAAGTGGTCCTAAAAATTATGTTTATTATAATTTACTGTATTTGTATTTACTATATTTAATTTCGATGGATCAAATACAGTCGAACTTCCTTATAGCGAATTTTTTAAACCAATTAAAAGTCACCGTTGTATTTTACATATAAAAAGATCTCTATACATATACTGAATTTCTAAATATCAAAAACAAATTTCATCATTTTGAAGTGGACGAATTTTCAATTTTTTTTATATACAAGACATATATTTTGTATTGCAAAATTAAAGTATTAAAATTCTTAATGATGGATATAATCTCTAAAACTATGCATATTTTCTTTAAGATCTAGTAATTTATTAAGTAATTGCAATATAGACAATTTTCTAAGAAACAAATTTTCATTACTTATTGTTAGTTTTATTTTACTAACTTTGTATATACATTTCCCAGAATATCTATTTTCAGTCTATAATTAAACCTAGAGATACGCCGAAGCTTCGGTTTCGCTTCGGTATTCGGTTCATTTTTTAATTATACATCGAAAAAAGTATCAGGAAATTATCCCCCGAACTATATGTGTGTTTTATAGGTGCGTAGGCATAGGTTAGGTTAGGTTAGGTATGATTAAGTTGTTCGGGGGAAATTGTCCGGGGGGGTATTGCCCTAGACTCGTCGAAAAAATACTAGAAACAGCTACAATGCTTAAACACTCCAAAAGAAATCATAACAGTGAGTTTGTAAAACAAATAGATGATTATTAAGCTAATATTAAATTTTACATGCTTCGGCCAAATATTCGGCGCTTCGGCAAAAATGTATTCGTTATTTGATTATTCGGGCAAACACCGTTACGGCGCATCTCTAATAAAGCAAATAATAAATAACAATAATTGTAATTTATATTGCTGTCATAATTTTAATACAGTAATACCTGGATATAACGGACTTCGGATATAACGGACAAAAAATCCGGTCAGAAAAAAATATTTAAAAACGTCCTGTTAATATTTTATATTATTAAATTAAAGTGTCGCCGCATGTAAACAATTTTTAGCGGTCTTGATAATCACGTCATACGTCTAGCACTAGAATTTGAGATATAATACACATATTTTTCGCAATCCTACCCTTCAAAGTTGGAGTCTGGAATATCTGCGTCACGTATATGTGAACAATATGGCATAAAAAAGCCTATTTTAATATAACGGATTATCGGCTATTACGGACAACCCTTCCCCCAATTGGTCCGTTATATCGAGGTATTACTGTAATTCTATAAATACATCCGCAAACGAGTCTTTACTCATTTTTGAGAATTTTTGTACTTTCGTCTTACAATTAGTTTTTTATATATCTAATTTTATCAGTGAATTATGGTACTTGGATATATGGAAGTTCGACTGAAGTTTGTCAGCTAAATGATTCTACTCTGTGTTTCAACGGAAAAAAATATTATTGGCCCAAAAACTAACGATTCGCGGCGATAATTGACTTTAAAGATCTACAAAATCACGGTAGAGCTAGATTCTTCTTTTGTAAAAAAAAAATCAATTCAAATGTTAATAATTAAGAAATATAAATTAAATATTTTATACAGAGAATATTTGAAAATAAAAAGTAAAAGTACGATTTAAAATTATTTTGAGTTTAATATCTTTATCTTTACAAATAGAAATCAAATGCCACTGCCAAGTTAGTCATACATACACCCGACATACATAAATGCACAAAATAACCAAATTGCAATAAAAGATTACAGAGGATTATTAGAGTGTTACTAAAAAGTTTATTTTATTACATGACAACTAATTCAACAAAAACGAAATTGAATTTCTAATTCAATTCCTCATGTTTCAAAAGATATAACTAGAAATGCTGTTGATAAAGTTTAGTGCACATCATATTGAATATACAGCATTGAGATAAATTTTTATTATGTATCTAGAGTACCATAATCTGAATAAACAATCTGTATGTATAGTTAAATAAAATTGTTCGTGCGAATATGAATAAATCGGATGCATATGCATCTAAAAAAATAATTAATGAATATAGAA
Source organism: Deinopsis erosa (assembly GCA_027574845.2). NCBI lineage: Eukaryota > Metazoa > Arthropoda > Insecta > Coleoptera > Staphylinidae > Deinopsis > Deinopsis erosa. The sequence goes on from JAODFZ020025232.1 coordinate 6,953, forward strand.
CTCCATTAAGAAATGAAATACATATAATATTTAAATAAAATTGGTTTATCGTTTAGTTAAACAGTTAAATTTGTTCCAAATAATAGATTATTTGAAATGACGTTCTACTTCGTATGTCTCTGTCAGTTCTAGAAAGGCAAGATCTTTATAATTTAATAAACCAAATCATAAATAATCATTTTCGACGGATATAAAATGATTGCAATTAAATGGCAATATAAAGTCATGCAAATGTAGATTTCAATTTAGTGACCATTTAATCTAATAACAAACTTGTATATTTAGTGTTGATCCAGTTAGTGATACATTAACTATATAAAACGTGACGATTTCAATTTATCCTTCAATATTCCATTAATCAGTGGCATATCGACGGGAGGGGGTTTTCTTCAATCTTATTAAAAAAGTTACAATAAAACGTAATAACATAATCATAAAATAAAAATCAATTGAAGCGCTTAGTGGAAGAAGGTGTCATGTTACAAAATTACGTTTTCGAGAAAATTGGCTTCTATCTTTTCAGAATTGTTCATAACTGTATCATAACACTATCAGGCATTTAAAAAAATATTTTTTCTTTTAGATTACAGATTCCCCGTCAGTACTCGTAGAAGGTGGATCACATAAAACCTCCATGAAAGTAAAAAAACCTATTTTAAAATTTGTAACATAACACCTTCTTCCACAAAGCGCTTCAACTATTTTTATAATTTTTTTTGTCAAAGTGTACTCCTTTCGAAAATTTTCTGGATACGCCGCTGATATTAATTGCAATCGAATATTTGCCAAATTAAGATTGAATGTCATATAAGATCTGGGTATAATAAACATATACTTGCCTGAACAGTACCAATAATGATAGCACATGTTGAAGGAGCAAACAAACAACCAGAATCGCGAAATATGTTCTCTGTGTAGAATAAGACCGCATTAATGCCGCTTAGTTGCTGGAAAATCATTAATCCTGAAGATAGAAGCAACGCACGAATAGTCGCTCTTCCATTTAATAAATCGTTCACTTTCAGTTGATTATTAGTCATTTGTGTGAATTGATGGATTTTTGACACTTCATTATCAATATCGTGCATTTTTCCCCTGAACCATTGCACGCTTACTTTAACTTGGCCCCATTCTCCTTTGCGCGCTAAGAATAGCGGGCTCTCAGGTACTGACGATAACATTATTAGATAGATTAGCGGTATTATCGCTGGAATTAATGCAAGCACAATAATGTCCTCCAATAATCCTCCTGAAACAAACAGCATTACGTTTGCTTTTTGATTTTAATCTAAATCCTTTCAACGACAAACACATTTTATTTATCTGTCTACACGGGGAAGCTAAAACAGACACATTAGATATATATTGTTGAAATAATTAAGAATTTCAGTTTTATGAAGAAGAATAATTCGCTTTATATCTTTAGAACATTTAATCTTATCATTGCTAATTTGCTTTAAGCTTCAACCATGTGTTAAGCGCGTTAATTGCTTAATTAATTAAGTTATTATTTTACAACAAATACGTTTAGTAAAAATATAATTGCTGTTGATTTTTTTTCATTCAATTAGCAAATCGTTTAAACTTAAACCAATTAAATTAGAGATGCGGGTGAATGTGTTAGAAAAAAATTAATAAGCGTGAATAATTCATTTAAAAGTCATATTGCAATTTAATTACCGAGAATATAGCCAAAAAGTAAACCAAGAGTGATCTGTAATTGAAAGAAACTTGTTAAACGCCCACGCAGTTTTGCTTCAGCTAGTTCCGCTATGTAAGTAGGAGCGGCGACACTAATCATTCCAATTGCAAAACCACCAATAATTCGAGCGATATAAAATCCATATATTGTATTGCTAGAAACTTCTATATTCAATTCCATTAATAAAATAACCTTAATGTTAATTTAATCACCAATATGCAATTATAATCCAGGCTGTGAATAGAGGAAATGCTGTTAGTTGCAAGGTTCTTCGTGGTCCTATATGACTTGCAACACTTCCTCCAATCATTGAACCAAATAATGCTCCTAAAAGCAATAGAGAGCCAAGCCATGAGCCTTCCTCATGGGTGATATTAAATTTTATGTTCTCCTTTGATAGCAGTGGCAATGTGTAGGATGTCCATGAAATAAATGTTCCTATTGAAAAGGCTCCAATAGTCGCTAACAAATTAACAAAATATAATTATGCAAATTTAGATTAATAAAACAATTTACCTATAAAAGCAGCCCAATATTGCGGTAAGAATTTTGTTGCGCGTTTATAATCACATAATATAAAATTATTGTTTTCAGAATTGGTAGTCATTTCTGTTATATAAATTGTAAACTAAATTTTATTTTGACTGTATGTAATGTGTTTTAGTGTAATAGTTAATAGAGGTTAAAGGCTAATACTGATAAGTATTGGTGTATTTTCAAATAACTTATATAAATTACAGTATTCTTAAACAATTTTGTCAAACATTTACAAGATCCAATTAAATTGTATTTAAAAAATAGATTTTTTTTAGCAAATAATTTTGCTTATGTTAATCCAAAATAATATTTAAAAACTTAAAAGGTCATTACCCGAAAGTTTTATGGTTTTCATCTTGAATGTTATAAGAACAACTTTATTCCAGCAGGAAACCTTTTATTTTTAAAACAAACTTTCATATTTCCACTAATAAGTTGTGTGTTCATGAAAAGTTTGTACAACTTTTTATATTAATTTAAGTTGAACTTGTTTCACACATTTGATCAACAAATTTATCAAACTCTTTATATTACCTAAACAAAATTTTATAAAAAGTACGAGTATACTTTAAAAATTAATTTAGATTTAATAATGATAGATGAATTAAAATTAATTAAATTTTAATTAAAATTAAAAAAGTACAGTAAAGTCTCGTTAATTATTTAACCACTGTTAATTTCTTCGAATTAGCTAAACTAAAGATTGAAGAAATAAAACATAAAAGCAACCAAATAGATATCGAATTATCAAAACGGTTAGATTACATAAAAATAATTAATTATGAAAAATTAACCTATTAAAAACTATGTTTTTAAAACTCTATATTTCATTTATCATAAATACAGTGACAGATCATTTTTAGGTTAATTGTCAAAACTGACAAATCTGTTATTAGAGTCATTTCCATGGTTACAAAGGGGCACATATTCCTCTTC
>JAODFZ020025274.1:0-23474 GCA_027574845.2 Deinopsis erosa
CACACACACACACACACACATACACCTTCAAACTTGCATCTCTCTATACTTTCTAATCGTGCTAACTCTTATTAGGATTTGCTTTGTTTTGTAACACTTCTCTAAAGTCTAAACTAACTAACTAACATTAAGCGTGCGGTAAATGTTTCTAGAAATTTGGTTTCAATAGACACCCCCCAAAAAGAACAACATTCATTTGTCACATTTATTTAATTTAGTGTGTATGTAACGGTAATTGACTTACGACGATAAGATTACTTATCTTGATCTAGCTTTGTTTGTTAGATAAGAAAATATTTTCATAATCTTGTATTGTCTAATTAATGAATGAGCGCTTGTGCATTATATCATAATAACCGTTAATTAGTTAATAAAATGACATTATACGTGCATATAGAGTCGGTTTGAAATTTGCACGTCAAAAACCTGTTCTATGATTGGTTAAGTCGTTTTCCTGTACTTAAGGCAAGAATTAATCTTGAACTCATGCATTTATAACATAAGTTGTCATCATTTGGCTACTTTTATAATATAAAGCAGAGTTTTGTTCTTAAATTCGTTTTTACATCTTAAATAAATGGGAACAGGGTAGAATTAACCAATAAACAAAATAGACAAATACCTCTTTAAAATAAAATAAAAAAATAGAAATATGTATAATATTCTAATATTGATTAATTGAAAATATTTTGGTGATAAAGTGGCTCAAAATATATTTTAACATAGCAACATTAAAATGGGGCCTAAAAAAACTTTGTCTAAGATCCGTTCAAAGCTAAACCCGACACTGTCTATGGTAATAAAATAAAAAGTTATTTGAAGAAAGAAAAAGTAAAATAGCTTCTTTAATAAGTATTAAGCTTACGAAATAATCTTGAAAAGACGAAATTGAAAGAATATATTGTTAAATAAAAGTAAATATTTGTGGAGATTTTATCGTATTAATAGTAAAATATTATTTTTAGCACCGAATTGATAATAATTAATTCCACGTATTGTTCTATTAGTTACTTAAATCAACTAAAATCCGCCTTTAATGTTTTATAACTTTCTTATTTATATTAATCGATAAATGTATAAAAGCAACTTTCTGATGATAGAATTTCACTAATTGCAAATAAAAGAAATACATAATTGAAATTGTGTGTTTAGCATAAAATTCTTTACTTGATGATTATGAATATTCATATATAGCTGTAGTAAATACCTGAGAAAAAATTGTATTCACACTTGAATAGAACTTTTAATTAAATCAATTATTAAATTATTAAACAAAAATATTGGTTGTTATGTAAATATTTTTGCATAAAAGTTAATTAACTGTTTCATTAAATGTGATTAAACAATGCAGAAAATTGCTTATGAAAATGTAATAATAACAGTTGAAAATATTAAACACGAAATTCGATAATAATCTAAAAAGACAATGCAAACTTTTAATGCTAAAATTAAGTTCCTTGTATAGAGAGAAAGACGGAGAAAAAATGCAAACAAAGCGAACCAATAAAACTATTGAATTACTGAAAAACAAACTGCATGTAACGTTATATTAATATAAATCACGTAGTCGTGGTACAATTTCAATATAAACCACAAAGCGCACCAAAACCCACTTACATTTTATATCCTAAAAGATGTATTTAAATCGTTTCGTTTTTGTTTCTTAATTAGTTTGAAAACCATGATTACGTAGTCCTAGTTTGTTAATGATGAGCGCACTTAGAAGACAGATTTTCTCTTTTTTTATGTATGTATGTATGTATGTATGTATACGAATGTGCAGGAAATGAGCGCGAATCGTTGTTTTTTCTGCACGTAATTTTCTCGTTCACTAAACTTGAATAAATATTTATAGATAACTAATATACATGCAACAAGATGTTGACTTCTCCTCTCCTTTTTTCCTACGTATAAGACTTTTTTTCTATCGCTCATTAACATAAACTAAGCTTGTTGGATTGCTTTCTCAAGTGCTTTGTGACTACTATACAAGTTTTTTTCTTAATTTATTAAATTCAGCCACTGTTACTTTCAAATTTCAATAAATTAATCGTTAACATCAAAATTTATACTTTTTCTATTTTAATAAAATGTAAATTTAAAACGGAAATAATTTGTAACGACCTTGACACACAAATTCGATGCCCGATTTTTTGAATTGGTTCCTAATCGTCTAAAAATATTGCATTTTTTTTTTAAATAAATAAAATAAACGCAATATAAATTGTTTGCATAATCTTTTGCTGCAACAATGCATAAATTCATTTTTAATAAATGTTAGATCTAGAAAGCGTGCTCTTTTTTTGATGTCACTTTGATGCGTCAAAACATGTTCTAGCCATGAGCAATTGTTTGTTGATCAAAGTTTTTATATAGCTTTTTTTTTTCGTTTATTTTTATAGGTATATAAATTTAGTTTCTAATTAATGACTAAAATTTAATTATGTGGAACACTCTTTATATATGTATGTGTGTTAGCAATATCTGACATATGATAATATATAAACGAAAGAGGCCCAAATTTAATTTGATACGCAAATGATTTTAACACCCACATTCGTAGTCTGGATGCAACAAGCTCATAATTATGTTAACATCTGTCGAAGGACCCTACAATCTGGCATCGACTACTCTCTCGCACATAAACATTTCATTTAGTGATTATGCAAAAAAAATAAGATGTCATTCTTTTGTTTCCGCGCCAAATGCGAAAGCTGTGTTGTTAGTCTTAAATTGCTCGATTCGTTACGCATGCGTTAGTTTGAGTAAGATTTCACTTTTTTTTTTCTCTAAGAATATAAATAAAAAATTTACCTTCGAAATCCTCCTGCAGGAAAAGGAAATCGAAAGCCTGTAGGTGATGGAACTGGAACGGGAGCGGCTCCTTGCACAAGTGGCACTTGTCCCGGTACCACTTGCGTGTGATAGTGCACCATCGCATTGGGAACTAATCCACTAGGCACTATATTATTAGGCACCATGCTTTGCACAATTGTTCCAGGTGGTACCAAAATGTTCGCGGGTGGTGGAGGAGGCGGTGGTTGAACATGTGGTGGTCCTTGCGTACCACCTCCATTTGAGCTATAAGGCGGCGGTAGCGTTGTATTAAGTAAATCGGGTAATCGTTCAGTATGCATAAGAGTATTTTGCGATTCGGCAATTGTTGAGCTATGTCGATGGTTGGCATTGTTAAGTCGTCGTTGATGTCTTCTCTCACGCCGATCCCTTCGCCGTTGCTCACGGCTGCTAATTGCAGTTGCATTGTCAGTTTGTACGGTTATCTCGTCAGTTTGGGCCTCAGTCGATGTAAAAGTCCTTGCTGGTGGTGGTATTGCAGCAGCAGGCAATTCTTGAGTTGCATGAACTATAACTTCAGTACATGCATTAGTCGATGTGGTAATTGGGGGTGGATTTGATAACGGTAAAATGTTGACATTTGAAATATTATTGGCATCTGTTGTTGTGGTATTTAGACAGTGGATTGTTGGTACGGCTGAGACTACATTCACTGGTACCGCTCGATAATAGTTCACATTCACATTGCTGACATTTAGCGGTACCCTCGAGGGTCTAGTTTCGTTACCAATACGATTAATTGAGGTTGTTGTATGCTGCTGCTGCTGCTGTTGAAAATTTGCTGGTGGGTTTCGTATAAAATTTCCATTGGCAATTGGTGTTGATGTATGTCGCTGATGATTCAAAATAGAAACGATATTTGCGTTGTTTATCGTATTTGAAAGTTTCGAATCTGACGAGTTTCTTGGATGATTTATTGGTAATGTGTTTGTGGTAGGTGGTATGGAACGGAACGGCTCAGACACGTTTCTTGAATGATTGGGTGTGAGCGTATTATTATTATTACGATTTGTTGATGGTACAGATGCTTGCCGTGGATGATTTGGTAAGCCAACCACATTCACTGAACTTAGATTTGCAATTAATGGATTTCTATTATTGTTGCTTTGTTGCTGCTGCTGCTGCAAATTTCGATTTGCTACCGTTTGGTCCACAATCGATGTGGATGTGCTGATGGAAACAGCATTATTATCGTTCTGGGTTCCATTCAGCGTTGGTTGAATTTCGACGCGCATAGCACTAAAGTTATGCAGAAATTCATCACAATGGACGTTTCGTTGTGATGATTTTGATGAGAGAACGCGGCTCGATTCAGCACCAACGCAGTGCTCAAGAGAACTGTCCGTTGCTGTCAAGTAAGTGCCTGAGCGATACTCAGTTCGGTCACGTGTGCGCTGCGCGCTCGTTGATTGGTTAAGCTGGTTCACTTGCAGGTTATTAACCAAAAGATGTAGGTCTACAATGTTGCCGCATCGTTCTATGCCATTGTTTGTCGATTCAAGGCCGGATGAAGAGGAGAGGCTGGTGCAGGAACATGAAGATGAACTAAACGAAGAAACGGCACTGCTTTGTTGTTGCTGCTGCTGCTGCTGTTGTTGTTGTTGTTGATATTCGTATGGTTGCCATAGTAGCGAATTCAACGCTTCTTCGACGTCCTGATGGAAAGAATTTCTATTTTTCTTCTTTGCTAGATTGCAGTCCTCATCAACAGTGCCACTTACAGTCGTTAGAATCTCATTTAAATTTTTTGGTGGTGTTTTTAACGATAATGATACTGCATCTGTATCGTGTTTTTTATTATTGCCAACACCGCCCCCGCCGCCAAAGAGCACTTTACGTAAAGTGCAACCGAAATTTTTAAATTCATTCCCTCCATCAACATTTGATACGAAATCATTTATCAAACATTTCGTTTCGTTGCAATTTGTATCGTAGCAATCAGGATTATTGTTTCGGCATTCGCCTTCATTCACATTCTTCCTTCTCTTATGTGAGGAGACTTCCGGTGGTCGACTACGTTCCGGTACATCTTGCGAAGATGCCATTATAATTCACACATTATCGAACCACCACCCGCATTATTCTTGTGTACATTTTTTTAAGTTATTGTTTGCAGTTGTATTTTAGTAGATTCTGAAATCCATGAGGGAATAATCAATACCAGAAAAGAAAAAACAATGTAATAAATGGCATTCGCATTAATGAAATAATTAATTCGTGTTAAATTTAACAAACAAGAAAATTTCCATATTAAAATAATAAATATTATTTTAGGTCCAAGGTAGGCAACTCAACATACTCGTAACATGTGTGCTGAATTGCTTTTTACACGAGCGCTTGTTATTAGATATAATTTATGAGGAAAATTTGAAAAAGAAAAACAGGCTGCCTTAAAACAGGTTAAGAAAAAACAAAGCGCATGTTGGAAGGGAGATTCGAAAAAATTGAATGCCAAGATAAATTTCTCACTGGGATATTTGAATTTCAGATAAAATCGGTTTGTTATCGAACGCGTGGTATTACGATGAGACTATAAGGGGTGCATAATTGGAGGGTGGGCCGACTACAAAATGACACTAAATAAATATACGTTGAGAAGATAAATGCTAAAGCAAACTGTGATGACTCACAGCGACGTGTTTTCTTCTTGTAAAATTATTTGCATTTTGAACAAAGGCCAATTAGTGCGTGATTTCGTAAAAGAAAACAATCGACAAATACGAATTTCCATCAGGTGAATAAAAACATCTTGAAAGCTTGTTTTTCTACACGCTTCAACATTTTTATTTATCTAGTTTTACTACAACATACAAGATGATCTACCCTCTCAAGAATACTTGACCGAAATCATCCCGAGCAACAACAACTTGAATAAACTTTTTTTCCTATTTATTTAGCGTTAATTTGCATAGGGATAAAATAAATGGGATAATCATGATTTATGATACCTTTGAGAATCAATTTCGCACAGTTTAATATGATTATTAGTTGGTTAAATTAATTGAATGAAAATTTGTATGAATTAAACACATGAAAGTTCTTTTTTGTACAACATTCACCCTTTTCCATTCAAATATAATGTTATGCAAAAACGTTAAATATTTCACGCGTAATTGAAGAGGGTGTTGACATCAAAAGGTAAGAATAAAGCACGTGATACCCAAGAGAATGAAATATTATGCACTTTCATCTTACTGTTGTTAGGCAACACACACCATCAACTTTTTTTATAGTATACAAAATAAGCAACCAACAGTACAGCATACTACTACTAAAAGATCGCACGCGCACTTCTACGAGTATCGAAGATTACGTGATCGTTGTGCACGGTGTAAGCGTCGCGACGCAACTGCTAACTGATACGTTAAAAAGCTACCCCTAATATGGTAGAGTGCGCGCAATAGGGTAGTAAAGGAATAGAGGAGACAAACACGTGAATTCCATGCACACTTTGACATGTAACACATCATTTGTTTAATCCTCCTATTGAAGATCGTCTTCAAAGAGTTTATGGACTTGAATATAATTTGCAAACATGTTCAATCTGATTGATGTTATTTACTTGTAGAAAGTTGTAACATTCGATTTATTAAAATTTGCGCAAATTACAAGAATGCTTGTGCTAAATCACTTCAACTGAACGTATACTCTAGAACAGTGTTTCCCAAATTTTTAACATATGTGTACCCCTAATTATAACTTTCGTCACACTGAGTACTCTTCGTTGAAAAAATTTGCAATTACTTTAATAACAATGAAAAAATATTTATTATTTCCTTCTTCTTTAGCTAAAAGCAAGATAATAATGAACGAAACATAAAATACATTCATAATAACAAAATAAATACATAAATATCATTGATTATAATTAAAGTGAAGGATGAATTAGTTTATATTGAAATGACAGTTCATCATAATTTGATTCCTTGGTTGTTAATTTTAATCTGAGTTGCGGTCCCACATCCAAAAGTCTATTTATTCCTTTATTTTGACTATGTCTACAAATGTTGAAAAAGCAACTTCACATAGATATGAAGCTGGAAAAGGCATTTCAGCACTTTCTCTGTTAAAACTGGATACACAGGTTGCAATTGCATACCACCATAAAAATCTTCCCGTTCCCCAAGGGGTACGCCTTCCACACTTTGGGAAACACTGCTCTAAAAGACTACTTTATATATGAACAAATGTGAAGCACCCAAAATGGTAAAGACTAAAGACCTAAATATGTAAGTACTCATAATTTTTATAAAACTTATAGTTATGTCACTGAATTAAAGATGAAAATACATTTCACACTTTGGATGTACACTGCGGATGATTCACCTGCAGAATAGAATGTAATTTATACTTTCATCTGCATTTCATCCAAAGTATACCATCCAATTCAAATCCAAAGAGTTAATGTAAATTCGCCTTAAATGCGCACATAATTTTAAAATTCATTTGATAAGAGATAAAAATGTATAAAATAAATGTATTTTATTAGACTAAATTTCTATAAAGTCATTTCAGCAATAAAATTGCATATGTACATATTTAAATTTAATATTGAAATTATGTTTGTTTATATAACAATTGCTTAAAATTTGAATAATAATTTATTTGAATATATGTAGATAGAGTTAACTTATTTATTGTAGTTAATTTCTATATAAATCGATTTTTATTTTCTATTAGTGATAAAATAAAACTTACCTCTTTAATTGAAGAGAGAACTAATCACTTAACGTTTACTCTATGAAGTGCTAATGAATTTAGTGCAAAGAAATTTAAAAAACTAAAAGAAATAAAACACAAATTTTGTTCCATGACAAATATAGGTAAGTTTGATAACAACGCACATTTTACAAAATATAATATAATATGGTGTATGATTTCGACGTCCTGTCCAATTTATAAAAAATAATAAAACAGTCATTTTTCAAACTATATTAGATATTTATTGTTGCCTGTGAATATTTTGTTTTGCGCACACATTTCAAGCTTTCCATTGTAAATCCATTTGAAAATTGACTCGTTAAATGTGGCGTTGATCCTAAACATTTGAATTGTCCTTTCGCCATTAGTTCTATCTTCGTGTGCAAGCAACATATAAATAAAGCTTTTCACACTATTCCATGCAAAGCGATGTTAACATTTTCTTTTATCTCTTACTCATTCAGCTTATTCCATAGATGTCGGTTTAGATAATATAAATTAAAAATATTATCTAGTAAGTAAAAACAAATGGTAAATGACAGAAGGATTATCCTATATATGTATGCAATCCTAAAGCTTTCGTTTATTTCAGTCATTTGCTTGACCTGTTTGTCGTAATGTAAATTTAAAACAAAATCTTTGGCCCTTTGTTTTGAAATTATTTTCGCAACGCATTTTCCATATATGTACTAGTAATAATACAAATACAATAAAGTAGCTTTCATTTAGGCATATTAAAAAGTCGATTTAAATTAAGAACAATTTTTGAATCATTATTGATAAAATATTTATACTTATGTAAGTTTTTCCGGATTATATACGTGGAAAAGAAAACAAACAAACAAACAAGTAAATAAACAAATAAAGTTGCATATCCTCAAGCGATTTAGAATATGTAACTATATATATACACTCTGATATTGAGGGTAATGTTGAATGAAAAATTTCTTATATAAACAAAATGTTTATTTTCCTCGCTCACAACACATGGAAATGATAAATGAATTATTAATTATCAATATTGGGAAGCGAAAGTTATTTGATATAAACATAGCGTAGTAGATTCTTTCTATGGAATATAATAAATATAATAATAAATTTAGAATTTCTGCTGAATAATGCATTGCTATAACTCGAGGGAGTTTGGAGAGAAGTTGGAAATCATAAAACGGGCAGTTGATTTGCGGCGTGACGTTATAAATGTAGTTTAATGTATTCGGACTGGGTGCGCGTCCTCCAGAGAAGTCCTCATAGGGCGAAGAGGAAGAAAAAAAAATAATGCATGAAAAACGAACTTGGAGGAAAAATACATGGAATGGGTGGAATGGTATAAGATGAGGGAAAGAAATACCGCCGAACTACCGCCGGCCAGATTTTAACACCTCTTTATGTGACAACCAGTCTGATTTACACAACCTACTAAAAGCTTTATTGTTTCCGTCGAATGGAAAATTTCATTTTTTCACTACATCCCTCGATTTCTATTTCTTTTCTTTTACCATTTCCACATAACTCATACATTAACCGTATAGAAACACAAACGTTGCCCGCTAATTAAATAATAAAAGCGAATAAAATGTAATTACATTTTAAGCAAGCGCATTTACTAATTTTCTGTTTTACCAAAAAAGAAAAAAACGTTATATTTCCCCTTCTAACATAAAAAAATATTTTTATTACAAAACGCATTATGAAAAGCGTCTTTATTATAACAAAGCATTTATCATTTGCTAATTAATTTTGTCATAAAATCGTCATCGTATCACCGCACAAACCTACCGCTGCTACTTTAAATTTAAAGTAGCTTTTGCCCTAGTTGTTGTTTGTTGTTGTTGCTACTGTTAAAATTTATCGAAAAATAGAATTCGATTCTATTTACTTACGGCGAGAAGAGCTTTTTCGGATAACATTGAAGCGCGAGCGTTGGTGCGCACATAAAATATTTATTTACAATTCCTCACAAGTCAATCCATTCAAATACTTTTTGAAAAAAAAACACACACACACACACAAATAAACAAATAAATATGAAGCGTCGACTTTTATATAAAACAATATAATATACGTTTGCAGAAAGCTCTATTATGATTGTTATTAATAAAAAAGGACGAAACGTGAAAGGCTTTAAACTAAAAGTCGTATATCAAGGGCACAGACATAAATCTCTTAATGTGCGACATCTCCGACTCATAACTTGAATGGTAAATGCAAAACCGCACAAACCGATTCCCTAAAATGTTTGTGTGCATGTACTGAGGTATAACAAAATTAATTCTCCCTCCACCCCTAAGCCATATTGTTCACATATGCATGTGTATGTTTTGTGTAGAAGCAAAAATATCATCATTCAAACTATTTATTGATTTGCTGTTTGAAATGCATTGGTATTGCAATAATCTGGATGAATCGTCTTTGTAACAAAGTTATACGTGCTTTAGTTTAGATAGACGATTGAAATATTCAATGAATGTAAGTGTATTTTGCATAAATAGCAAAACGAAAAGTTTTTCTATTGATGATGATGATGATGATGAGGAGGAGGATGAAAAAGTTGTGCAGTAGAATGTGTTTGGTGATAATTTAGAAAAGGACATGAAATGACCTAACGTCGCCGCACTTAACCTATTTCCTACCGGCTTGTAATGGTTTTCCGATACGAGCGTTATACTGCGGGAAAACGCCATTAGAATCCCTTTGTCTTTCCACAGACAGCATCTTAAGGGATGGTTCCAATTGCGATAAATTGACCTTAATCCAATCCAGTTCATATAATATGTTTGAAATTATTCGCCTCCAATTCATTTCCAAAGCACTATCATATTATTATGTTCCCCGAACTAAAGCCTTTTTTCTTCTATCAAAAGAGAAAATTAATTTTAAATTAAAAATAAAAAAAGTCTAAACTAAACTGTAATGAATAATTAATTTATTATGAAGTTAAAATTACAAGCTGAACTCTGCATGCTTCATAAATGAACTGCAGATAAATTGAAAGATAGCTACAGCAAAACCTCGATATCCTTTATTACTTTTTGAAAATGAAAATTTAATATTTTAAATCCTTTTATAGAAATTTCATAGGCCTTGTATGTGCACACACATACAATAATTTTCACTTCTGATACAAAAAGCTTTAAAAAAATCACTTTATTAAACGTTCTATCGAGGTTTTACTGTATTTACTATAATTATATGTTAATATCTAATGTTGTAGGTAGTAGAATTAAATTTCTCATTTCGTCTATTAAACGAGTCTTGATTCAAAGGAAATTTTTGAATAAATTAAGCGGCACTAAGCTTTATTATTAGTATTACATGTGTGTGTTATACTGTTACAAGTTTAACTAAGTCCTATGTATTTTGAGAATATGTAAACGACATGGCACTACAGGTAAAACATCAATTGTTGTATGAGCCTTAAAAAGCTTTTGTGCGCTTTACATAACCAATTCATTTGCATACATCTCGCTGCTACTTCCATCTACACTATTCATTTAAACAACGTGCTAATACGTTAATATATATAATTTATCGCTTTCATTTTTATATTCTATTAGAGGATTAAATATTAATAATTTATGTATGTTGAATGAAAAGATATATGGAATCTTTATAGGTAATGACAAGCGAATGTTGAATGTGAATTATAGCTACAATTAAATGGATTGCAATTAAGCTCTCCTTCAGGAGTACATTACAGGATTGTTTGTTATTTTAATTGCCACATATATGTTATTGTACATACCTATAATTGTTTAATTTATTAACACGCTTTGTCCCAAAGTTTCGTATACATTATAGTGCATTTTGTGGATTAGGTTGCATTTATATAAAATCCATTTTTAATATAAAACTATGTATTGTTATTCGTGAGAATTTTATTTATTGTTTGTTAGCTATATAAAAATTAATAGTAGTATTTTATATTATAAAAAATATAAAATTGAATTTATTGTATAATAAAATATTTATAATCGTGTAGCCTATAGTTATAAAGATGACTAGTGGCGTAACTATAATGGTGCAGGGGGTGCCACCGCACTAGGGCCAAAGACAAAAAAAGCCCCAAGCCAAAAGCTCATAAAAGCATATAAAAGAAAAATAATTAAGATAAAAAATTACTTAGCAAGCTGAACTACAGCACTATTTATTCTATTTTATTATAATAATAATTATTCTATTAAATATATTTCCGGGTCTATTTTATATCTCGCACCAGGGACCACAAATTCTAGCTGCGCCACTGAAGCCAATCAATCCCATTTTCCCATTTTTTTGAGAAGCAAAAACTGTTTTATGTTTTGTTTGATTTCATAATGAGTTAATTTTTTATAATATTCTTGATATGTTCAGAGAACAATTTACAATAATATTTTTACTTTATCTTTCATAGTTGAGTAGAAAATCCCAATTGAAATATGGAGTTGGACATTTTTCTAACTAAGATGGGGAGTTGTTGTTTTTATAACTAAAATGCTATTACGGTCAATGTACTTTAACTGATTAAAATCATAATTTAAAAATGTTTTTTATAAGTATCATGTAATAAAAAGTACTGATTATTACCAAAGAAATAAAACTTTATTAAACTTAAAAAATTATAGAACATTACTTAAAAATTAATAAAAAAATACTTTTTCTAAGTGGATGGCTACTCAAATTTTATATTGTAGATAATCTTTTATCTTTTAAAACTCTTTAAAATGTTTTTTTAGACTTTTGAACTTTTCAAATTAAAACAACAAGAAATAGCAATTCCTATGAACTGTCACATGACTGAATCTTATTATTTGGGATAAAATAAAATCCGAAGTGTACCATATTTTAGGACACAGAGAATACAAATTAATATAAATGTTTTCCAAGTTAATTTAAAATTAATTTGTTTTATTATTTATATATAGGAGCGAACCATTTATTTAAACTGTTAATGAAAATTTATTATTAATATATCGAATGATTATTTTAGATGTAATTACTTGTCACTGAAATTTTTTCATCAAATATTCAATTCAATTTGCTAAATTTATTGCTTGTTATTGCATTTTTTCCGAAATTTATTACGTTATAAGGAAAATAATTTCCAACTAGTCTAGTCACATAAATTATTAAAAATATTTTCTAATTAGTGTGATGATCAAAACTTTTAGGTGATAAACAAAGTTGGGCAACATTAAATAATCATAATTGTCGCAATTAAAACTTTTAGATCTAGATGAACTTTCGACTTTGCAAAAAGTCATTATGCATTTTAATTATTCAATAAAGCGCATAATTCATTATCTGAAAACGATTTTTCTCATAAATAAACTTGACAAATTGATTACCTTGATTGAAGAAAATGTGAAAAACACCACAACAATCGCTAATCAGATTATAGTCTTATCAAGTAGATCTTTAATTTGTGTGTGTGTGTGGTAAGGGAGTATGAAGAGTAAAAAAGCGAGTGAAATGGCTAATCGGTGATTAGAACTCGCACGGAATGAAAAGAGCGCTTTAGAGATTTTCCCTCGTTATACGTTGAACGCTTTTCAAGGCACGCAAACTGCCATGTCCAGAGGTAATTATTGAACGTTTATTTATTCCATCGGCATTAAAAGCACTTAACTTAATAGATTCTAATAGCCTTGCATAACTAATCTAATAGAAAACACAAACGGACTGATAATGTTGCCTAAATATACACAATAAGCAATTATTCGCGAATAACTTATTGCTAAAGAGTCTCATTTTCATATAGAAAACAAATGCTGCTAAATCAAGCGTTTCGTGTAATGCTGGCTAGATTATCTTGTGATAAAGTGTTAAGTTTATCATCTGGAAAGAAAACTTTTTCTTCGATCTACAAAATATATAATTTAGATAACTATTTGTTGAATACACTAATAATTTTTGATTAGCAATTAAAGAAACATAAATTCATTCATAAAATCATTTTGAATAAGTTAATAAAATTTACTTCCAAACAGTATTAGTTTGTATTGCAAACTAGAGATGTTAGGTGCATCTTCAAAGAAAGAAATAAATTCATGTTAGTGAATGAATGCATTATTGACTTTCAATATTGAACTCTTATTTACTATTTTCTATGTAACGTTTGAACGGTCAGCTTGATGCGTTTGCTTCCATCGTCAATCTAGTCACTAAGGTGTTGCGGGTTCACAATCCCACCCCCAGCGCCTAGCAATTTTTCTGCTAATTATGATCCTATCAACTCATTAGTATCATGTACCATATAGGGATGCCAACTGTCGTTTTTTTGAAAAGGACAGTCCTTTTTCAACACTAGTCTGTCCTTGCTCTTTTTTAAATTAGAAAAGAACGTTTTTTGTCCTCACAAGGTGTACTTTTTAAAAACTGGTTGAAGTTGGCTATCCTAATCACGTATAAAGTGTAAATGCCAGTAAATTTGTATGAATAATATTTTTTTAAACAACATTTCTTTTCATTTTACATAAATTTAAATTTTACTTTAATCTATAGAGTTTTAAGAATAATGATCACTAATGAATTTTATAAATTGCATTTACATAAGTAAATCCCCAAATACTATTTACAATCTGTGTATTTACAAAATATAATTTTACCTAATTATATATTAGCTAAATTGTCATCATCAACTATTTATTGGATTAGATTATATTATACAGTGCTTTAAACAAAAAAAAAAGTTTTTCATTAAAACTAATTATTATAATATGAATTTTATGATATTTGATCGCGTCTTTATTGCACACATATATTTTGATGGTTTTATTAGACATTCTCAAATTACTTTAGCGAATATTTTTATCTGTTTGTTGAGATAAAATTATATTCCATCCAAGCCCTGTGAGTTGATACTTTTTATATAAAAATACTTTGTAAAATAATAGAAATTTTAATTAAATTTCATTTCTCAGATAAAAGTTAAATAACAATATTTTGTAATTTATTATACCTACTTACATAAAATGTAAATTAGATAAACAATAACATACATATGTAATAAAATAATGTTGTAAAGTTTCAACATTATTTTGTTAAATAACTTGAATCAATATTACTTTAAATGCAAAACAAAAATAAACGTGCTTGCTTATTTAACGTTAATAAAATGCACAAAACACATTTAATTATACTCTAAAGCTTAAATTTTATGTTCATTTAATGTAATATTTTTGCTGATAAACATGACGTACACATGAAAATCCATTAGTGTTATTACATAGCATGTTTGTCGGTAAAGAAAAAAAAGTTCACCGTAAATTTCTAATTACCTAGTGTAAAAAAAAAGAACTTAAACCGATACATGCAAAAGAAATGTTCGTTACAATGATGAATTGCATAGTTCATTTAACAATTCGATGATCAATTTATGTCAACGGAGGAGCGAATGTGGTGTCAGTTGCCACTTGCACATTTTCCACAAAGAGATAACAAGCATCGTCTGGTGCCATATCAAGCCAAACATGCCATCCATCAAACAAACTATGCTATATATATTTTTGCTATTTATTTGTTCATATCAATATGTAAATAAGTTTCGTTTCTATTAAATGTTTGTATAAGAAGGAAGATGAGGAAGAAGGACGTGAATGAAGGAGGAAACTTTCCTACATTAGTTGTTAAGTGAAATGATGATGAATTGCCTGTCTTTTTCGAAATATTTCCATCGAAAAACGACTTAAAGTTTGTTTGTATTTTCGGCTGACGAAAGGAGTGGGATTGGTGCACCCAGCGCCCGTTGTTTAGCATTTCAATAAAGCCCCATTATAAACGTTGGACGTGGCAGGAATTATTTCTGCACACGTTTGTATTGTGTGGATATATATGTATATTCCATCCGCTAACAAAAAGAAAAAACAACATCCATGAAGTAGGAAGTTGCTAGCAATAAAAAACTTTTCTAGTTTTTCGCATGTCCTTGTTTTTATAAATTCATTAACATAATTTGTTAGAAGTATAACAAATAATTTGCTTGTTTTTCTGATTTATTGATTTTTACGAGACATTTTCGAAGCTATTGTTCACTAATATTAATTGCACCGGCACGCAACGCAGGATTTTCTCTCCTCTAAACAGGATGTCATCTCTTGAATGCATTGAGGCAATTAATCATTTCTCTATAAATGATTACAGAAAAATTCACTTCATAATCATTTACTAAATAGATAGGCCTCAACATCACCACAAAAACATGGATTTTCGATAGCATTTGTTACATCAATGGATACTATACGGCTTGTCATTCTGAATGAAAATGCAAAGGGCAAAAAAAGCTTTTCTCTATTGAAATAACTTTTCTTTCTATTTCAACTCGCTTTTTAGATGATACAATAGAGAAAAGGCATCAATTTTCCATCCATACATGTTGAAATTTCATTAATTTCCTATTACACATGTATGTATTGAGTAAAGTTGGATTACAATTATAATTCAATTATTGTTAGTAAATTACAATCTAAAATTAATTAAATTTTATGCTTTGCGGCTGCTGATTGTGAGATCTTTTATGAAAAGTCATTCAATCAATTTTCCTAGAGAGGTTATGTAAAAACTATACAAATGACATTTTGCTTTAATTTGTTTTTTATTATTTTGATTTTGGTGACCCATTGTGAGGACTTGGAATTTATCCCTCCAAATCGATTAATATCAAAATTACAAGTGAGTACTACCAGCGGGTTGGTTCAAGGCGAGGAAACGCAAACGATTGATAAAAATGTCACGTATTATCGATACCAAGGTATTCCGTATGCAGCACCACCATTAGGACCATTACGATGGAAGGTTCTCTCTTAATTACATTCACCCAATAACGTTCCTTTTTAATTCATATATTAATTAGGCACCGATTGATCACACGCCATGGAAAGGAGTTCTAAATGCGACGATTGAGCGCGGAATTTGTGTACAAATGTCGTCTGATTTGGGCAGTGAAGATTGTCTCTTCATCAATGTCTACATTCCACAAGTGAGCATTTTTTAAACATCTAACATTGTTTTTAAACTATTACTTAATGAAGAGTTTCTAGCCGAAAGAGAGAAGTATCAATGCGCATTTCTATCCAGTTATGGTGTGGATTTATGGCGGTCGTTTTGCTAATGGCTTCTCTAATTATTCAGTATACGGTCCTGATTATCTCCTAGAAAATGGCGTGGCATTTGTTAGTTTTAATTACCGCGTTGGAATTTTCGGTATTAATACAACACAAACAATAGATAATTTTTCGTTACTCCTCGCTTTTTCTTCAATAAAAGCTTCATTTTTATTAAAGGGTTTATGAGCACGGAAGACTTAACAATGCCAGGCAATTATGGTCTTAAGGATCAAGTGCATGCACTAGGATGGATTAAGAGGAATATTAAAAGTTTTGGTGGAGATCCAAATAGTGTTACGATCTTTGGTGATAGTGCCGGCGCAGCATGTGTCAGTTATTTACTCCTTATCAAAAAAGCACAAGGTTTATTTCATAAAGCAATATCGGAGAGTGGGAGCGCTTTATGCCCGTGGGCCTTTCAACGAGAGCCGAAAAAAATTACTGTTAAATTAGCTTATGCATGCGGCATTTTTGAATCAAATACATCAATAATGGTTGAGAGATTACGTAAAGAAGATGCACGAAAGTTACGTTCCAGAATACTCGCTATTAATGTTATTGTAAGTCAAACAAACTTTTCCTACTTTTCTTCTTCTTCTTGCTTTCACGTAACAAAATTATTAATTGCATTTTAAGAATGCCATGGAACCATTAAATGGATTGCCATTTGCACCTTGCATTGAACCATATCACAAAGAAGCCATTCTCACAAACAAAAGTAACGAATTATTTAAAAGAGGTTCATTTAATATCGTTCCCTATATGATTGGTTTCACCGCGCAGGAGGCATCAATTGTGCAAGACGGTTCAGCGCTTGTTTACCAAAACCAATTCATTATTATTATTTGATATTCCTATTTTTAGTTATTGAAAGAACACGTCCATATATTGCGCATTGGGATTTAATGCCTATACTTCTAGTGCCAGCCAATTTAAATATCACATCAAAAGCGAAACGAAAGGAGGTCGCTTTGAAGATTAAAAACTACTATTTCGGCAAGAAATATATTTCAATGTCGACGAAAACTGAAATGATGAATGTTTGTTAACGTAAAACATTTCAATAATAGATTTGTGTATGTTTAGAGTTTTTAGTTCATTGGAGATTCACAATTCGTCCGTTCCATTCGACAAAATGTGCAGCTTTGTGCGGCATATACCAATATTTATATGTATGTCTTTTCCTATGAGGGATATATTGGTCGTTACGGAACGAAAAAAGAGCTATCGCGTAAAGTAAAGGGTAAATGAAAATCGACCCCAATTTTCTCTTTTATTTAATATAAAAAGTTGCAGGTGCCGGCCACGTTGAGGACTTATTCTATTTGTTCAAGAAAATGAATTTGACGACAAACAATACGACAGATTTGTCCGTTATATCAGTTATGACGCTTTTATGGACAAACTTCGCCAAATTGGGGTGAGCACATTTTAAATTAGAGAATAAAGTTTTTTATTACATTCTTTTATGTGCGCCGTAGTGATCCAACACCGGAAAATTCGACAGTATTTTGGCCCCCGATTAATGCAAACGATACGAGTTTAAAGTATTTAGACATCGACTCGTCTTTATCAATGAAAGTAGATCCGCGTGCAGATGCAATGGATTTCTGGGATGATTTGTATAAGGAATATGGATCGATTGAATATAATACATATTAAGCCATTTGGTATAGATAAGATAAATACGTCGAAAGTGAA
This sequence comes from Deinopsis erosa, assembly GCA_027574845.2. Classification (NCBI taxonomy): domain Eukaryota; kingdom Metazoa; phylum Arthropoda; class Insecta; order Coleoptera; family Staphylinidae; genus Deinopsis; species Deinopsis erosa. Next base: position 18,342 of record JAODFZ020025274.1, read on the forward strand.
TAAAGTTGCGCACTTTATACTAGAACTATTTGTAACAATGTAAAAGCATTGGTAGAGGATATAAAATTCCTTATCAGCTGTAGAGTCAGGCGCTTTGGGATAATAAAATTTAAAGCGTCTTCACGTTTCTAACGCAACACTCCATGCTACGAATACGAATAAAAAATCAAGTATACTATATTGTTGAATCAGAATGTTAAAATGTTTCTCTTACATAGTTGTAAATAATAAAATTATTTTGGTTTAACGTAAAATGGGTTAATATTATTTTTGTATGAGCCCTATAAAAAACAAGCAAGCAACAAACAGCAAAAAATTATGTAATTGAGAAGAATGATAGTAAGCAGAAGCAGGAAAATTGCTTGAAGCTTTTGAAAGAATACAAACATTCACTCACCTTTTTTTTCGAGATGTTATTGCAGTGCGACTAGTAGAAAAACATTCTAATATAATAAATGAGACGTGTAGTGAAATTGATTTCAGCTCCTCTAAACCGTATTCTAATTTGATAGAAAAATCCCCTCCTATTAATGGTAATAAAATACACGGGCAAATAGAATTTGAAGTAAATCTGTTACAAACATGTCGGAGAGCAATATTGAAAAATCAAACATAAATTTTAATGTAAAAAAATATATCAACATATGCATCTGACAAATTTTCCAACTAAACTTTTAATTTTTTCCATGATTTGATTTTATTTAGAAAACGATTTCAAAACGTCTAATGCAATAACAAAATTGTGTATTTATTTGCTTGTGAACATATAACCTGTAAAGAAAACACTATTTTGTCAAACTAGCAAAAATATGCAAACTTTCTGTTGTCGACATCAAAGAAGAACAAAAACTTTGTGCATTCTTGCATTACATATCTCATATAAAATAATAAACGTAAATGAATGCAACAACAGTTCTAAGTACGTTTTACTTTAACAAAAAAGAAAAATAAGGAAATCTAAACTAAACAACACAATGAACATTAAATATTAATATTTTCTTACTTCATAATACTGATGGCGTTTATCATAATCATTTATGCGATGAATGGATGAATAATCTTTGTTGATGTTGCGCGACGGCCAATTGCTTTGTTGGGTAGCTGGAGCCATTGGATATGCGCTGTTTGTATAATTATTGCGATTGCATTGCGATGTATTATATGAAAATGTGTCGTAATGTCGTGTTGGGTGCATTTCCGTCGTATTATTTGTGCATGTGTAGATAGAGCTTCGTACAGGCACTGTATATACTTCGCTACGACATGTTTTGCTTTCGTTTAATTCATACGATCGCCTTTTATGTTCCTTTCCATATTTATCATCCTGATTTGAATACTTGACAGCGCTGGTACCGCCGCCGCCACCGCCACCCCCACCGCTATTATAAGATAATTTTCTTTCAAAACTTACTTCTCTGTAACGCTTTCGATCAGATTTTATGCGATCAGGTGACGACGATGATGACATATATGTGAGCTTTAGGTTGTCGATTGGATATTCTTTTTTGTTTCGCGTAAAATAATCCATTTTCATTTTACGAGATTCATATACTTTCCATGAGTCAATATTTCCTCGGCTAACGTCTTCGTTTGTTAATCTGGGAGGTGGTGGAGGCGCCGGTCGTATATCTTCTTGTCGATACTTCTCAAGGTTTCCACTTAAAGATTTGTGTGAATGACGTGATAGATCTTTTGAACGACTACGTCTATGATCATGATGGAATTTATGTAAAGTACTAGGACTTTTAGAACGTCTCCATGATGATGATGATTTTTTGTACGTTAGATGTGATGATGGAGGTGAATATGATTTAAGTTGTTTATTTTGATGTTGATGTTGTGTAGATTTTCGCTCAGATTCACGTAAACGTTCACGCAATTTTGCTTTCGTCTCCTTTTGTAGTTGGTAAAATTCATATTTTTCGCGTTCGAGTTGCTTTCTATCCTGTTCCAATTTGCGTTTCTCAATTTCAATCTGACGCTCAAGTTCGCGTTGTCGTTTCAATTGCAATTCATTTTTACGTTGTTGTAATAATCTTTGTCTCCAGCTGCCTGAACGTGATCGACGGCGACGTCGGAACGCATCTTCGTCATGGCTACATTTCTGTACTTCCACTTTCAGAGTTAAAGGATCTATGGATAATGAACGTCTACGCTGGATTTTCTTTACTAACGTGACATTCTTTATCTTATTATTAACAACCTCATCATCATCCGATACTTTTTCCTCGACAATTTTCTTCGCTTTACGTTTTTGTGGGCATTCCGTGCTAAGCTCAATCTCATAGCCATGCATTTTCTTTCCATTTAGCTGTTCAATGCATTCCTCTACCTGCTCGTCCTTTTCCAGTTTAGCATATCCGTAGTAATTTTCACCATTTGTTACAATTTTCGCCGTAATTACCTTCCCATACGCCGATAAATCCAATTTTAATTGTCCAGCTGTTGTTTTCGGATTAATATTCGATATCCATATATTCCTTGTACATTTCAATGTTTTCTCATCTTCCTTTTCCCCTTGCAATTCATTTTCTCTGACTTCCGTATTTAATTTCGACGCAGCAGCAACATTTATTTCAGATGAATGTTGAACGGCATCCAGTTGATGTTTTTCTGTATCCAAAAGCGGATTATTTGTACCACTATCATTCAAACCAAGTATTTCCTCCATATCTAGGTTGAGATGATGTTCAGGCAGAACATCATCCTTTTTAATAACAGCGACTTCTTTAACTTCAGTTCCAAGCACTTCCGATTTATTCAATTGAGACTCGTTGACTTGTACTTCCTTTTCATTTGACTCATCTATAAGGATTTAAATAATTTTAATTTCAATATAGATTTGTTCTTGCATTTGTGTAAGTAAAAGATGCTTCCAAACCTATTTCTTTGAGTGTTGCTCCTTCATTATTATTATTCCCATCTACAGACTTCTCCTCATTGTTATCCTCCTGCTTCGTTGACATATTCCTCCTACGATAATTGATATCAACAATTAATTTTAAACAACAAAATGGTTTTCATTATTGATGCCCTTCATCAAACTTGAAATCCGTAGGAAGCTATTAAAAGTTGTAACGATGCGGGTAGCGACTTGGTGGTTATCTCTATTTCATGTGATAAGAGAGAGTCGTTATGCTACGCTTGCCAGAGGTGATGTTGTTGAAATTACGCGATATGTTTGAGGTGGCAATGCAAAACCACATTTAGAATAGAAAAAGCTGCAAACAAACGATTAAAAAAAGAGAAACAAATATGTGAAAAACTTCACAATGGATTTAATGAATCTTCCATTTCGCACAATTTATCTCTTTCCTACCACTAAATCTTCACACAAATTGTTAGCCAAAAAAATTATGTTATACAATTTGGTATTAAAAACGCTATAAAGTAATGTTGGTTTAAAGCAAACATTTTCATTTTAAAGTACTCTTTATATAGAAGTGTCCTCATATCCACAAAAAAAAGTGTAAATTGCTTAAAGGGCCACCGAGGCTAATTGCTGCTCTTATAATGTGCAATATGATCCGGAATAAGAGTGCGAACTTTGAGATTAAGAGCATTTTTATGAACGAAATAAAAAAAATGAAAAAAAAAGACTGTCTATGTACATTAACACGCGTGCGCTTTATCCTTTTCTAGATCGGATTAAATTTATGGACCATCTCCTACGTTTCGTCCTTCTTCCTTGTATGTACGTTTCCGCAAGAAAGGGATGGTGGTGTTAGATTAAATCTCGTAAATTCGAGCAAGTGCGCTCGCGCCACACCACCACCGGTTAAGCGATTTAATTAAAAATCATAGTGAATGTAGATGGCACTCACAAATTGCTTTAACAAGAACCTTTCCGTTTTAAGAATTTTTTGCGCTTTCCTCTAAATTCTTTTCAGTTTTATTTTCTTGGTTTTTGGTATTGGTGGTTAAATGGTACTATTGACATTTTCCAGAATGTATGTGCTCGGCGTCCGCATGCTTTTGCACAAATATAAAGAAAGCCAACATTAAATGGAAAAAGCATCTTTTACTGACAAACACATTTCCTAGATTTACGATTCCTATAACTTGCACACTCTCTCCAACACAAACACCCCTTTCAAATAAGACACCCGCAACATAACATGAAGATAAGATCTAGGAACGATTTGTACATCAAGAAACAGAATGAGAAAAAAAGAATAACTAGAAAAACGACAAATTCGCTTTTTATAAAACTTTAGCATTCTATAAGAGGAAAAAAACAAGAAGAAATCATTTTTCTTTCTGTATAGTTCTCACACACACACATGCACACAAATACAATTCGATTATTTATTATCGAAGTAAAAGTTTTTTTTTCTTTTCGAAATATAGTAAGGTTAACAAGCGAGCCTGTAATATGAGTTGCAAGTGACATATGTGCCCACTGTCAACATCATTTTTGAGGTCAAGAATGGTTTTGTTTGTAGAATAAGCTTGACCTGTTTCCCGCTTGACGGTTTACTAAAAAAAAGAAAAAGAAATGGAAAACAAATGTTCCATTAGTTTAAATTATACAATGGATGAAAATTATTTAAAATTTATATAAATAATTTAATAAGTGGAAAAACGTTGAAATTTAATTATGAAAATAATTTAAAAGCTAAAAAAGCTTTATAATAAAATTAAATACGAATTTCTCTTTATGCAAAATTGTAAGCATTTCGGGGAAAATTATTATCTAGTCAGATAATGTTTATTACGGTGACGTAATATTATAATAAATTAAATTGTTTAATCTAATTTTAACATTAACATGTGCTTTTTATATTAATTAAAAAAATATTTTTGCATTAATATTAAAAGCATTAAAAAGCAAAACGTTATTTATTAATAAAACTTTTAAAAATTCAATAAAGCTTAAAAGTAAAATTCAACTTTACCCTCCACTTCATAAATTTTTTTATTGTAAAACATATACAATATTATATGCTTTTAATGTAAAATGCAAACACAACTTTTTATAGATAAATTATTGATCATATAAATTTTCAATTCGCGTAATTTTGATATAAATATTTAATAATGCAAATTTATTACATATTATGTATTTCGAAATCACAAAAAATTGTTCAACATATAAACAATTTATTGTATAATTAGTAAATATTTTTTTAA
>JAODFZ020025353.1:0-37205 GCA_027574845.2 Deinopsis erosa
AAATTCGCTAAATGATGTTGGGCCATTCTATTACCCAATTCGGCGCCTTTTTGGTACCAATACAGTGCCTTTTCTTTATCCCATTCAACACCATTGCCGCGGGCATAACAATTACCTAGATTGACCATTGAACTAGAAAAATTTTGCGCAGCAGCTTTTTGATACCATTGAACTGCCTGAGAATAGTCCTGCTCTACCCCACGGCCATTAGCATATCTCCAAGCCAAATTGTGTTGGGAATTCGGATATCCCTGTTCTGCTGCTTTTCGATACCAATAAACAGCCCTCGAATCATCTTGCGTAACAACTGTTCCATTACCATAGGCGTGACCTATTCTATTCTGAGCTACTAAATCCCCGTGCTCTGCTGCCCGATAATCTCGCTTGAATTGCCATTTTCCGTATAAATAAGAGCCTCCAACAGTTATTCCCCAACCGGCCAACACCAAGAAGCAGCAATAAAAAATATAACGCAAACGAAAAATTCTCTTCATTAGCTATACCCTCCCTCATCACCACCAGGAATGCCTTTTTTAAACGCTTCTTGGGCTTTTTCCAACTTCTGATTTTTGAGGTACTGCTCAAAAGGATTCTCGACAGAGGAGCTCTGACTGCCGGTACGAGCCGCCAGGTCGACATGCTGTTGTACTTTCGTGTTAATGTTGGCGTAGTGTTTTGCTAGGAATTCCATCCGCTCATTGCCTGCTAGTTTCTGGTGATTGGCTTGGTGCTCTAGTGCATGCCCAAAAGCTGAAAAGTTTCCATACAGGGCATCGGTGACCGTTTGGTCACTCCAATTCTTCTGCAGAGAGCCGCCAACATTCAGTTTGAGCCAGGGGATTTTGTCAAAATTCACCCCTACTCCACCTTGTGCGCTCTTATTGAAGCTATTACTGTGGGTCGAGCTGAGAATAGGTTGTAGTGACTTTGCTGAGGCCTCATAGAGCGGGTTGAATCCTTTGTCCTCTAATAGGGTCTTTACTCGGTCAACCTTGGTTAAGGCACTTCTGGCTGAGGCAGCATTGCCGAGGTTAAGGCTGTTATCGATGGTGGTGGTCTTGCTGACAGTCGTGTCAGCACTCCAGTGGGATTTTATCAAACTGCCGTTTCGAGAGATTACTCCGCTGAGCACCGCGCCCTCTGGGTACATTCCGACAATATCGTCGGAAACCAGCAGTGGATTTTTCGCATTGAGGGTTTGCAACTTCTCGCCAGAGAGCACCAGGTTATTAATAGTGCCTCCCCAGCCCACATGATTAGCGTACTCTTGAAAATTCATATCGAACTCCTCGGCCGCTTTCTCTGCCGCCAGATTTTTACCCGCTTGGTTCATGGCGTTCCATTTGGCAAAATCCCCCTGCAATTCCGGATAGCTTTTTCCAAGCTCCTCAGCAACTTTCTGTTGTGCCGTCGTGGTCGCAAAATTCCCCTGAGTCTGTGCGGTTAGTATGTCTTGAAGATTGTCGATGCTCCATCCAGAGGCTTCCCCCATGGCTTTGGTTTGGGCACCGCTGACCAATAGGCTTTGTTGATGCCAGTTGTCTCCAATACTGTTGTCAGGATTGTTGGCAGCCATTTGCTGATTAATCTCTTGCGCTACTCCTGCCCCTGCGTGGCGTTGTAGTGTTTCTGTCTCGCTAATACCCTGTTGCATGCCTTGAACCTCCTGACCTAAACCCTCTGCCGCTGCAGACACTCCTTGGGTAGCCCCGATGCGTTGACTGGTTTCAGTGTGGGCCGTTTGACGCGCGACCGCTTCTAAGCCTTGCCCACTGGCTGACAGCGCTGCGGTTCTACCGTGCCATTCTGCACCCTCTATGCTACCGGCCATTTGACCAGTAGTGCTGTAATGGCCACTCCCCCCAGTCATTCCTTGCGCTCGTGCCACTCGTTGTGACTCCTCCAAGGTCCTAGAGCCTTGAAACGCTCCCCAGCCCTGTTGACCTACCGTATTGGTGACTGCATTGGCGCGGGCAATCCCTTCCATATAGTCAGTAGCCTTTTCTGGTTCCAGCATTCGGTCAGCTGCCGCCGCTCCCTCCTGTTCAACGCGACCGCTAAAGGCACTGCTAATGCTGTTAAATGCATAAGCACTAAATCCGAAAACCGCAGAGCCGATTAGGCCGGCAATAGCGGCAGCATGGGTGCGGGATTGACTCAAAATAGCTAGGGCTTTGATAGCGGCTGTAGGTGCCTCCCAGAGTGCCCACAGCCCCATATTGAAGGAGCGAACCTCCTCAAAGGCAGCAATCATCTGGTCAATGGCTGCTTGATGCAATATCGCATCACAAATACCCCAGAGGGTTAGCCAAGCAAACAGAGAGAAGACCAAAGTGAGCGCCTTAGTGAACAGCGGGGTCACTAATAATAGCAACAGGAACGGCATTAATGACAACACAATAGCGGTCATGGTGGCCTTGATGGTTGGCATCCAGGCCTGAGCAGCGGTGGCACTGGCTAATCCGCTATTAATGATTTTACGATTAGAGTAGGCGCCCACTTGGATATCTGGGTCAGTGTCAGTCAGCGACTTGGCAATATTGTGCGCAAAAATGGCATTTCTCAACAACATGTCGGCACTGACATGACGATCAAACAAAAAACTGCTCGCTTTGTAAATCTCTTTTTTGCAAGCAGGGATTTGTTCCGATTTGGAAAATCCTTGTCGTTTGCATATTTTGACAAAGCTGTCTTGAAAGTTAGCAGGGTTATTAATCCAAGTAGAGAGCTTGGTCCAAGCATCGGTACAGCACAGCGTCTCCCCACGTTTATTAGCGCCGTAGAATACGGTAAAAATCGATGGATGCCATAGGTGCTGTAGCTCATCAAAGATATTGGGCGTGTCTTTCAGCAAGCGGTCTAAATCAAACTTCGGCTCAATGACATTTGAAATCGGCATGCAATCGTCATAGAACCGCCTAATGGATTTTCCATAATGCACGCTGGTAGTATCTGCGGCCCCCATCATGGTGTTGTAGAATAAACGAAAACTGACGCCACTCACCTCTTTGGCACGGGGAGAAGCCGTATTTTTGTTAACTATTTTTCGAAGCCCCTCCTCAACAGTATTAAATCCGCTGGCTATGAAGATGAGCAAATCCGGGATGTTACCCACTGTTTGGTGCTGGTTGGAGATCTTATCGTAGATGTGGATGTTGCCCTTCGGTAGCACTGTGGCTTGATAAAGAATGCAGCCAAGGATAGGCATAAACAACCAACCGATCGCTGATTGAACATTCTGGCCACCATTAAATACTGCCCGCACAAAGGAGACAAACCCACCACTAAATAGTCCAATCGTAGCAAATAATCCAGCTAATACTTGGAATTGGTGATCGTGGAAAATCAGTGCTAATACTTTGAAGGCATTAACAGTTTGGCTAAACCCCTCGTAGGTATAAAAAGTGCCATCAGCGTAAGCCGTGGAACCACCTAACATCAGAAAAGCTAATAGTATTCCCTTTAATAATTTATTCACTGGGCTCCCTCGAATAAAATCACATTTGCCTTTCTTACTGTGTTAGTCTGGCACCCAGAGAAAGCCGCTCTGCAGCAACCAATAGGCGCTTATCACGTGTCCAAAGCGAGAGTCCGGGTGTCAGCCGAATGGCTGTTAATAGATGTGCATCAATGTAACCAATGCCTTGATCACGTAATTGTTGTTCGATAAAAAACAGCACTTCATCGTCACTAGCAACGGTGATTGATGGCAAATCCATTAGATACTCTAAAATCTTCTTGCCGCGCTTTAAATTTCCCAGCGATAATTCTCCTATCACAAATGGGTGCATTCTCACCAAAGATCGGTGAAGAAGGTCAATCAATAAGGAATCTGAACTCCTTAGGTGGTCAATCCAGACTGAAGTATCGACTAAAATCATGGGTTATTTCTAGATTGTCGTCTGGGCACAGCGTTCAAGGATGGCTCACTACCTCCTAAACAGGCAAGTCGACGTGCACTTTCACGTTCTATTAGTGCTTGCAACGCCGCCCGAACTAGCGCTGTTTTTTCTTGTATCCCACTCATTGCATGGGCTTTAGCTAATAAATGATCATCAAGTGATAGTGTGGTTCTCATAATAGATTTCCGTAGGATTTTTATATGCTTATTATAGCATCAAATGATGCTATTTTAACGCTTGATCCAGTTTTCAATACGCAATCCCCTAGGTTCATAGATGGAAAAATCACTGATATTATCATGACCAGTCTCGAGCTATTTCTTCTAAATCAGGACGTTTTCCTACGAAATATTTGTCCAGTGCATGAAGCAGCCTGGGTATATCCCCCAAAGTTTTTTCTTTAGGTTCTATGATGATACGGTTCCCTTCCCGATGAACTACCAGTTCTGTTTTTGGGGGGAAAGCCATTTTTGAAGGAATACGAACTGCTTGAGAATTGCCGGCTCGGAATTGTCTCGTGTTGAATCGGGTTGTCATAGAATCACTGAAAGTGAGTAAAGAGATAACTTAATTTTTGTCATCCATCAATCCTGCTAACTTTTTAGCTTCTTGCTGGCAAGCCAGTGGTTTTGTCTTTTCTGGGTCTTCCACCCAATTTGCCATTCGCTCTGGAAGCGAGCGCTTTAAGCTCTGATTTTTGGGAACCACCTTGCCGACCCAGCTCCCGAGCCATCCACTGCCGTGTCCCCGTAAATCCCTGTAGAAGAGCAGGGACAAAAACATCAGCATCAATAGCTGGAAAGTGAAGGCCAGTGCCCATGGGGGTGAGCTCGATATCCATAAGCTCTTCAGGGGTTGCAGTTGTTAACCCCTGGACTATAGCGGGGGAAACTGCCAGTTCAATGCCGGAAGCTAGTGTAACCATCACTCGAGAGGTCTTTAAATCGTATCGAGCTGCTATGGCACGATTAGGGTTGCTCATGGTTTTCAAACCTTTAATTTTTGCCTGAGTTATCTGTTGTTCACTGATCATGTATTTTTCTCCAAGCACTCACTAAATCCGAAAACCTCTTTAAAAGTTCTTGCTCAATCTCTTGTAGTTCGGTGTTTTTAACTCCGAAAGACTCTCGAAGTTCCACATTCGATTTTCTCTCGTGCAATACAAAAATAGCTTCTCCCTGGGTTCCTATAACATGAACGTGAGGTGGCAAGTGGTCTAGGGTATAGATCATGACTCGCCAACCCTTAAAGCGGAATATCGTAGGCATCTTTATTATAACCTAAAAACCTAACCGGTAAGATTATTTTTTGCCTACTCATCAGATTTTCCGGTTTTTCTCTCTTGAGGCTTTTTATTTTTATGCTTTGAGGCCTTTTCTTCACGAATATGAAACATCTTCATGTTAGCGGTGGTGGCGAATGCATCCATCTTCTGCTTAAAAGACACTGCTAGCTGCTGCTGGTTAACCTTGAGCTGCTGGTAGAGCTTTTCAAACTGCGCGATCGCTGGCGCAAAAACCCGGGTGTCACAAGGCAAACCTTTAGCATTAGCACTGGGCGTGTTCACTGTGGCATCGACCGTGGCAAACAGATAGTCAATATGCCGGTATAGATCATTAAAGATAAACCAGGTGTAGTTGGTGGCTACAATATCGTTGATACTGTCAATAGTACTCTCAACCTCATCGTCGACGATGGCATTACGCAGAATAATGAACACAGGGACATTAGGGATCGATTGGATGAATTTGATATCTTCCTTGGTGATCTCATTCTTGCCCTTCATGTGTTTGGCTAACTCAGTCAATTTATTCCGTGTGACGTCTAAGATGCTTTTACGACTGACTAACCGACACATCCCTCCCGATTCACGAGCATACGAACGACCATGCAGCATATCTTCTAGAGTGTTCTTTTGATTCTCTGGACAGGGCAGAATTTGTTGGGCGAGCGGGATTTTGTCATTGTCTCCGGCGACAATCAGTACATCGCCGACATAACCACGAATTAAGTCAGAAAAGGCGCTGAGATTCATGCCAGTCCGGCTGACACTGTTGTTGATTAGAGAGCCGTTTTTAAAAGTCTCGTTAAAACCAACTGGGCATCCCTCGGTTAATTTTTTTAAATCAGCAATCTGCTCTGGATTATTTTGGATTTTTTCCTGCGCCTCTTTCCAATGTTTATGGGTGTTATTATTTAATGAGGTGTTAGCGCTCATCTCTGACCACATTTCACCGACAATATTGGGATCACCCTTACTCACGGTTGCTACTAGCCGCTTTGACATGGCGCATTCATCCATTTGGATGCCATTAAGAAAATTAGTGGCTGCCTCTAACTTGGATATGGTTTCACTGCACTCTTTGCACATGGTCTTTAGTGCCATATCGAAGGCATAGCTTGGGGCCGCCTGCAGTACGCGCTGCAGCTTTTTCATCATATACTCCGCATCCAGCAGGTGAATGCCGCCTAAAAAGGCATCAATGCCGCCACAGCCGGCTGAAATTTTCGGCAAACTGACACTGATAGGGTGGTCATTTTGCAAATCTAGGCGCCCAGAAAAACTGCCTGCTGAGTAAAACCCTCGCTGCTGCGATTTAAAGTGAGTTGGCTTACTGGTCACCGCGTTATCAAACCACTTCTCAGCCCAATCTTCTGCCCAACTGAGTGGAGCACTCGCCAGGAATACAATAGCAAGCCAGCGCCTCAGTAGCATTCTGGAAACTACCCAATTATTTTTGGTCGGCGCCATTGCAATCTCCTTTTGTACCTTCAACCAAAAAGCTCACTGTGAGTTCCTAAGTCAATGAAAGTCACCACATTTTGAGCATCGTCTATTTTATAAACCAATAAAAAATCCCCACCAATATGAAGCTCTCGAGCACCTTTCCATTCCGAACCTTTTAAGGCGTGGTCTAGATACGCCTCAGGGAGGGTTTGATTAGAAAATATTACCTGCATCGCTCCAACAACCGCTGACATATCCCGTTTTCCAGCTCTGTTGTAACGTTGCCAGGATTTTTCAAAGGATTTTGTGTAGGACACACCCCTAGGCCTAATAGCCCGCCTTGCATTAGCTGTTTTTGTCACGCGCCTGCAAATCCTTTAACATCTCTTCAATGGAGGAGAATCGCTGTTCTATTTTCTGCGCCTCTTGCAGAGCCATCCTAGTTTTGGCAGAAGGAACCTTGGATTGCACCTCAAAAGGGAGTCCGTGGACCTTAACCACCTGCTCTAAAAACAAACGGATAGCCGAACTAACGGTTAAACCACAATCTTGCAACACCATGGCCGCTTCGAGCTTCAGGTTCTCATTAATGCGGCTACGAACATTGGTTGTCTTTAATTGGTACATAATCTGGAATATCCTATCTAGTCACTAATGTAGCTACATTGTAGCAACCATTCCAGGGAAATGCTATAAGAAAGCCTATAAACGACCCTCAACCCCCTGTTCGCAGAGGGCTATCATGATTGAGCTGACGAATAGCCCGAAAAACACTTTGCTCAATGGTGGAGAGTGGTTCTACCCCAACAGAGACCGGCATCCAGCCGGCGGCGTTATTCTTAATAATGACTAAGGTTGGGGTCACATCGACATGGAACTTTTCGGCTAATGCAGTATGAACGATGGTATCGATCTCTTTGATCTTCCAACCATACCGCTGATAAAACTGGCGCAAAGTCTGTTTTTGCAACAGGCAGTAGTGACACCCTGGTACGGTAAAAAACCCCAAAGTGAATTGCTCTTTGTGTGCTGTCAATGTCTGAGTCATCGTTTGCTGGGTAGGGAATGGTTGAACATGAGGAGGAGGGGCAGTGACTGCATTATCCAATTGCTTTGTTTCTCTCTTTTCTGCCAAGGCAGATTGAGCAGCTACTAGTAATACCAATCCTAGCAAATAGTTCATGAGGCGGTTCCTGCCAAGGGATCGGCAAAACCACCCTGCTCTTGCTCGCCCATAAAGAATTGCTGCGGTTTGATATTGCCGTTTAACAAGCGAATAGCTCGAAAGAGATTCTGCTCAATGATAGAGAGTGGCTCTACTCCGACGGAAACCGGCATCCAATCGGTAGAATTCTTTTTAATAACCACCAGTGAGGGCGCCAGTTCGATATTAAATTTTTCGACTAATGCACTATGAGTGGTTAGATTGAATTCCTTAATTTTCCAGCCATACCGCTTTTGAAATTGCTGCAGGGTCTCTCTTTGAACCTGGCAATAACGGCAACCTGGTGCTGAGAAAAACCCTAAAGCAAATTGTTCTTTAGCGGTTGCTAGAACACGAGCAATCTCTTGATATCCCTGTTTCCGCTGAGCCGCTACCCCAGGATTGCTGGTCGGAATCGCGCTTTGGGCATTCAAGGTGGGGTTTTGCATCAATACCATCGAAGAGACTGCGGCGAATGCTTCTGACTTTCTTCTGGCCACATCCTGAATTTTCTGGTAGTTCAGAACATCTGCCGGCCGTAGGGTGTAAATGGCATACTCACGATGCTGGTCCAATAACGCTCGGATCTTCTGTGGATGCATCACCATCATTTCAGCATGCGAGGGCATGATAGGTTTTGGGTACTGTTCGTCGATGTTCTCTCTTTTCTCGGCTTTTGAGGGGGTAGGTTGGTACCAGTGATAGCCTTTGGGTTCTGTTGAGGGCAACTGTTGATTATCAGGGGTAGCTGTCACACAAAGTGCACAAGGTAACCCGATGAGGGTGAATAGATATTTCCCCCAAACCCTTTCGCGCAAACGGTGCACTTTGCTCGCCATGACTCAATATCTCCTTGTGAACTTCAACAACTCTGCGGTTGTCAGCACTCTTTGAGCGGTATTCAGTGGAACTACTCCAAAGTAACGGCTATCCAAACTCTGCAGGTGATCGCCCACCATAAAGGCATAAGACTCTGGAATGATCCCGTTAAATACAAAATGAGACTCTGGATGGGCATGGGCAGTAGTGATCGGGTCACCATCACAGAGATAGTGGCTATGCTGCTGATTAATCACAGTGGTTAGCTGCTGCCCCGCCTGGCAGCCTAAGCGTTTCACCAAAAATTGACTACGGAGGCGGTTGAACCAGGCTTCCTCTTGTACTGTCATGCGGCGCTGAGTCATTGAAGCCGCTGGCCAATCCTTTAGAGAAAACAGAACAAAACGCCCCTGCTGCAGTGGTCGCTGGCTTTTCCAAACTACAGAATGGTTAATACTGCGGGTTTTCACCAACACCAAGTGTTCACTCACCCACACCACCAGTGGCAGAATAATAGCTAGGGTTGCAAAGGCCTTTAGGGGTACTGAAGGCTGACAGCCTGCTGAGACTTTGTCCACCGACTATTTCCTACAACCAATCTTCAAAAATCAATCCCTCAACTCGAGAGAACTCTTTGGTGTTATTAGTGACTAAAATGCTGTTGGTCGACACAGCATGGCCGGCAATAGCAACATCATTAGGTCCAATAGGCGTCCCGGATTGACTAAGCTTTGCTTTAATACAAGTGGTAGCATCAACTGCTGCTCGGTCCCAGGGTAAAACTCCATCTAATCGACTCACAAACGAAGCCACTAATATCTTATGCCTAGGAGATGCTTTAGGGCCTATCGCACCAAAGCATAGTTCAGAGTAAGTGATCGCCGATATGACAATTAGTTTGTGCTGAACCACCGACAGATGCAGTTTCATTAGCACACTTTCTGGACGCTGGCGCATAATAAAAGAGCATATGTTGGTGTCCAACATGTAGGCCTTTTTCACAGGATAACCCGACCTTCTTCTATTACATCAGGACGTTCAGAAAGGAAGTCAGCATCGGCTAGTGGTTCTCTCTTAAAAGAATCCCAAGAAGGCTTGATAGGTCTTAGTATTACCGTATCACCCTTCTTGAGGATCTCTATACGGTCCATGCCGTCAAATTGGAACTCTTTGGGTAATCGAACCGCTTGGCTGTTGCCATTTTTAAATATAGAAGTTGTTATCATAGATCCCCCATTAGTTTGTACACACCAGTATATACTAAATTGGTCATCTGATCAATTTCACCAGCTCCAGGAGAGTTACAAAGGATCTTGAAGATCCTCTAGTCGTGTTACTAACTTGTTAAGTTTTGGATGTGGATTCAATTGCTGCAATCTATCCAGTGCCCCTTTCAAACTGATATCACCATAGATGATATCAGCTGCTGGAGCAGTGGCTGAGCGCTCACACCCCTGAACTACCCCTTCTGGCTGAAAGGCAATCGCCGGAACTTTGTTAATGTGGTGTTGACGAAACAGTAATGGATCAATCAGTAGTGGTACTTTAAACAGCGGACAATTGCCGCTGCAGTAAGGGTCTACTTTGAGTACACGCTGTGAAAAGGCCATTGTCGGCCCAATTTTCCTTAAGCCTTCAACACCCCCTCTTAACACCAAAGCGCCCTTCACCTTTACCAGGGCTCGAGCATAATTCCTTAACGTCTCTATGGGCATGCTGGAGCTGACAAATACCAGAACCTGGCCTTCTATCCCTGTTTCCTGGGTTGGCTGGTTACTGGCCGGTTCTTTGGGTAGCTGCAATACCTCTCTGGCTAGCCGTTCTCCTTCTGCCTGATTGGCTTTATATTGCTCACTCTCCAGTAGTGCCTTGACCTCCTGTTGCAAAATCGGGGTAATCGCCTGTTCGCTCTGCTTAACCAGTTCTTTCATCTGTCTTGTTTCCCCTGCGCTGAGCTGTTTTTGAGTCTCTAGGTTGGGGGGCAGATGGGTGGCCTGCTTTTTACTCTCAGCCACCATCTTTTCCAACTCTTGGCGTTGCTGTTCCGTCAGCTGGTTCTGGCTATTAGGCAAGGTATCTGCCCAGGCAAGCGGTAAGAGGCTTATCATCGATAGCAGTAATAAGCTCCAGAGCCAGTGCCTTATGGAATTATTTCGCAGATGCATCAGTGGTAACTCGCGCAGCAATCAATTTTTTTGAAAAACATCCAGCTGAAATTATCACCACTGCGAGGTGGGTGTTTCATCTGTGACCAGGTAAGGCTGCTCTTGCCAATCGGCAAGCAGGTCGAGTCCCGAACTGGCCGCATCAGCTGCAGTCGATAGCGATTTTTTCGCCAGATTGGCGAAGGGGTAAAACCACAGCCATCGGACAGTGAGTCTCTTAGCATCATTAGTCGTCCCATCAAATAAATTGATCTGGCAGCAATTCCGGCATTGGCGGCCACATAGTCCGTTGAGGTGATTGAGCCACTCAAGGGGTAGGCATTCCCCCAGCTGCCCATACACCAATACAGTTCATTGCGTGAACTGCCAAACAGAGCACTCATCGAATCAGCGGCACAAGCCATACTTAATAATGGGTTGCCAAACAGCACCGCTTCAGGGTTGAGAACAGCGCTTAAGGCGTCATTGTTCCAATTGGGCAACAGCTCAGTGAGCATCGCCACATCAAAACCGGCGTCCTCTAAACAGGGAAGATCAGTGAACAGATCGAGAATCTTCCAGACGGGATAGATGTAGTAGTGCATCTGCTGAAACGCTTTTCCAGAACCATTTGGATCATTGGTCAAGCCACCCCGTAAATTTCCTTTCGGAGGTTCGTTAATGGTTTTGCCAAAAGGCATCATGCAATAAGGATCGGCGACTGTGTCAATAATGCGGGATGGCTCCCAAAATGACACTTTAATGCCGATCCTCGGAATTTGACCGTCACGACAAATACAGATAGGTCCGCTGCTTTCACAAGGATCATGCGTTGGACCGCTGCCACCAACCGCTACCCCGCCTATGCGAATAGGAAAAATACAATTCCAAGCAATGTCAGTGATCGGGTTGATTATCTTTGAGTTGCAAACCGCATTCACCCAGGGAGAAAGCAGCAGTAATCCAGCTGCTAACCAAAAATTAATCCGGTTACTGGCCATGAGCTGCCTCAACTGTTTTAGAAATTTCAGTGATCAAAAACTTCTCACCTACCTGTTCTACAATGACAGGTTGATGGGTTAGTCCTAGCCGCTCTTTGAGTTGGCGCTGCAAAATAAAAGTGGGTCTTGATAAGCGCTCCCCTACCCCAAAAAAATCCCCTTGGCAGAGAATCAGTTGATCCGTAGGCCTTAGCTGCGCCTCAATCAGCGGTAAAGTTTTTTCACTGGCGACCACTAAACGGTTGGGGATCCGCGTATAGAGCAGCGGATTAAACTTGTAACCCTTAGGGTACACCACCTTGCCTTTGGGATCTTTAATAGCCTGCGGGACGGTGTACCAAGGAATATGCGTCCTCATACGGTTGTGTTTTGCCACCGGCAATGGATAAGGTTTTAAGGCTGACCACTCCTGCTGTGGCTTATTGATGAGGGGGCTGTCCTGCATTTTTTCAGCATTAGCCATGATCTCTTGCAAGGCGTCAGGCTCATTAATGGAATAAACTGCGCCTAGCGTCTCACTTGTAGCCGAAACGCGACTACTCAGGAGCAGTAGGGCTATCTGCAGACTCCTCTTAATAAAAACTTTAGGAAGTTCCAAGGCCTTATCTCCCAAAAAGTTTGGCATGAGTGCCAGTCCTAACAAAAACGATTCCATTCTCTGATAGCTGATAAATTAGCAAAAAATCTCCACCAATGTGACATTCCCGATACCCACTCCACTTTCCTTTTAAGGGATGCTCAAACCATTCTGCGCCCAGAGGCCCATCATTGGCAGTAAGCAATAATATGGCCTCTTTAAGGCGGCTAAGGTCGTATCGACCAGGCTGAGATAACCGTTTCCAATCTTTTTTAAAATCTCTTGAGAAATCTACCTTTCTGGGAAAGGCTGCTCTTTTATGCTTCACCATCTTTTTCAAGCTCACCAAACAGCTCTTGAGCACTAGAAAACCGAAAACGGTTCTGCTTAATAATCTTACGAGCCTCCTCCATGGCAGCCAGTGTCTTCGCGTTAGGAACCTTCAATTCCAGGGGGAAAGCCTGCTCTATGCTGACTCGACTAAGAAAAAGCCTAACCGCCTCAGAAACTGATAAACCCATCGCCTCCAGTGCGCGAGTGGCATCCTGTTTCAGTTTTTGATCAATTCGAATATGTATCATGGATGTTTCAGCCATACTGCCCTCCTTTGTTATAGTTAATTGTATAACAATTGAGATACAAAATAAAAAATTATCAATGGTGTGTCTGCTGTAGATAGTCATTCAATTTGCTTTCCATATTGCGCTGCATCTCTGGCAATAGCGTGCGGTGTAGATCGCCGAAGTACTCTGAAAGATCAATTTGCGAAAAATCGAGTGACTGAAACTCTTCAGGGGTCAGACCTCTGCATTCAGGACATTGAGCAGTTCCAAATCCATTAAAACTTTTTAACTGCCGCCGACCCTGCTGTTGAATGATGCGGGCCATTTTGCTATTAAAACAGCAATAGCTCTTGGCCTTTTGAACACAACCGACGAGTGGCCACTTTTGCTTACAGTATTCCCCTACCTCAATACAAAACCCGCTGGCATTAGTCAGCGCAATGTTCATATCTGATTCGGCACAAGGAGAGGAGAGGTAGCTGACAATAAATCCAATAGCAACGCCCGCTGCAATAGTCGCTGGATCGAAACCAACCAACAGAGTCCCTTTAGCTGCTGCAGCGCCTGCTTGAGCTTTGGCAGCCACTGTAGCTGCCGCACAAGCTTTATAACCCTGATAAGCCGCTTTACCTGCCTTAAAAAGTGTCGGGAGCGCTCCGCTGATCATTTTGGTCTCTGTGGAAGCACCAGTATTATCAGAAACCACTTTTCCACTGTTCTTGCAGCAATTTTTAAAGGCAGTTTGTACGCCAGGAGTTCGGCAGTAACCACTGGCTCCATTAAACAGATAGAGTTGATCTAAACACTCACCACTCGCATTCCGGCGGCCATCATCGTCTAAGGTGCCCCCATCGATGACTTCCGTCTCTATAGATTGCTCGGTTGCTAAGTTAATACATTGGTGAGGGGTACACATTGGAATAGCTTTTCCATTGCGTCTGATACAAGCATATTGCTCGCTTAAAGGACATCGATAGATAAGTTCAACAGTTTGATCGAACGGTAAGTTAATCCCGAATTGATTTTTAAGATAGTCGCGGTACTTCAAATAGTTATTACGTGTTTCAGCATCTACTGGATCTATTATTTTGCGAATTTCTTGGCATTCCACAGCATCTACTGGGCATACCATGTTATTTGCTTCTCCAGTAATGCAGTCCTGCATTCTAGCAATACCATCATCTTCTTGCTCTTTGCCGCAAACCCAATGGGGTTTGCTCGGCTGTGTCTGTTTAGGCGGTGGCGTTGCTCCTAAAGTTTTAGTCGTCCCACTGGAGCAAATTAAATCATTACCCGCCATTCTCAGCACTTGCATCATCGCAGCTGCTTCACCAAATTCTTCTAAACATTGGCAATCTTTAACAAGCATCTCCCCAGGACCTAATGGGCAAATCCCGTTTTTGCAGGGCCGATAAAAAAAGTCATAAGTCACCGGATCACGCTGTTTTTCACCCGTCACGTTAAAACTACCTGCACTCCCCGATACATCATGCTGTGGCCTGGCTTTTTTCGTTTTACAGTTGAGCGTACAAGCGGCATAAAGCTTAGCATCGGTTAAAAACAGATCGCCTTGAGAGCTAATTACTTGGCCATTTTGTTTGTATTGGTCGTGATACTGTTTTTCAGTGCTGTGTTTTTGAATATATTTGGTCCGCTCAAAATCAAATTCATATTTTTGAGAGGCCTTATCTTTATGCAAGTAACGACGTTCTTTAAGAAACCAATCACGGGTTACCTTAAAAGCTGTATGAGGGCCATTAATGGTTCTGGTTTGCTTTACTGGGTGCAGTCCGGTCTTAACATAATTTTTAAAGGTATTGACCCCATCAATTTTTTCATCAACCAATAGGTAAGATTTATCATTTTCATAGACTGTACAGCCATTAATTATTTGCTCCGGAAGTAAGCGATCGGCGGTATCAACACCTATAAGGCCATCAATATAACCACAGCCTACATCGGTGACTTCAAGGCGATATCGAAATTGAAAAAGCCCTGGTTTTCTTAAATGTTGAAGAAAATCTGTTGTAGGGTGCTGTACCCAAGTTCTATCAAGTTCACCGGGGCCTGGTGGTCGGGCAAGGGTATCCCACCAATTGTTATAGGGTCCCGACCAAATGGGAATATTATTAGTTAATATCTGTATCCAATCATCAAAGCGAGCATAATTGAGACGCGCATAACTGATCCTATCAGGCTTTAACACCTGCAACGTCATGGCATCCTCATACATAGTTTCCCACCCTCTTTTCCTACTAAAATCCCCTAGAGATATTTTGAAAGTATTGTGACCAGCAATCGAGAAATTCCCGCCACCCCCTACTTTTCTAATAATATCCTCTGGTCGAGGCGAATCGACTTTTATAATCCTATCAGCCCGGCAGCTCACAAAGCTCTGAGGAGCTTCATTGGCTTGAGACTCTTTTATCAGTTGCCAGATAGCATCGTTTTTTGCCTGATCGGCTTTGTCATCTTCCATTTTCTGTGGATTAGCCGCATAACCCAAAACTCTCTTCGGCTCAGCCAGATTAGGAAGTTCCGTTAAGTTGACCCCACTACTATCACCATTGTTCTGGCCATAATAAGTCACCGTAGTGTCGGTGATTTTTGGTGCTCCTAAACTATAGAGCGGATTTTTTTGGACAATCGCTCCAACAGCGCCACCCCCAAGGTGAGAAAGCACATCATTAAGGTTCGACCATGCAAGACCGGTTCCGCAGCTGTTATTAATGCAGTAGCAACCCCCTAAATTAGATAGCGCAACTTTTTTAATAACTAATTGGTTGTTGTTATCGGTTGTCCAGGAAAAAGCTTGGCAATTGTTCCAACTACCTGGGTCACAGCGGATAAACCCGTTAGCGCACACTCCAGAAATAATCCAATTAGGCTGCGAATAACTATTTAGCTTTCCAGACAGCTGCATATCTTGGGCTATCGATAGGATTTTTACATCGCCACTGGGGAGTGGCTGTATGGTCATCTTTAGCAGCTCTTTCCCAGCCTGAGGCTGAATTTTTGCAGAAAACTGCTGTTTGCCATCAAAGGTCTGCATCTTTTTATCAGTGGTTAACGGTTCCATCAGATTTGTATTCACTGCTTCGGGTGAACCTATTTGCTGTTGGTGATGTTGTATCAGCTCTTCTGCACTTTTTTCTGCAGAAGATAAGCTGTCAGTATGAGCGGCAAAGCAAACTAGCAGTAACATAAGACTCTGTACCCCAGTTCGCATTAAGCAACCTTAGACAATCGCTCAATGGCCTGCAGTGGCGTTAAGCCTTGCTTAATCAAGCTTTCAAACTGGCTGACTTCACCCCCCTGAGAGGTGTTGACCCAATAGGTCCAGGGATCGACAGCTAAACGAGCCACTCCAACCCCAAATGGCGTATCTAAAAACAGTTCAGAGTAAAGGGGTTTGTTATTTTTAACGCTTTCAATAAGTTCTAGCGTCAACCCTTGATGGTTAATAATCCCTCGATCCGCCGCTTCGCGGTAAGTTTTTCCCTCTAATAGAAACTTAAAAGTTGCATTGGCTTTAATGACATCCCCAACTGGACCAAAAGTTTTTAAATCCAACAAGCTCTGTAGGACGACGCCAAATGAGCCCTGGTACTTACGGGCCCGTCGATAACCCTCATCGATCATATTGCCCAACCGACTTAAATCATGGGTCCCATTTTTTTGTAGCAGTGAAGCGGCTTCCTCAAACAGAATAAATCGCTTGGTTGTTCGATCCGATAGGTACAGGTCCTGCGTGACGCTGTTCAAAATTTGCATCACCACCACTTTAAACAACTCCGCCTGGTTCCGTAGCCGTTCTAGCTCAATAACTACTAAATCATCACTGCCGATATTAAAGTTGCTGGGACCGTTGAAAAATTTGCCATAACGACCAGTATGGGTGAAATCCTTTAGGTTGAACGCCATCCGGTGGGCAGTTTCTAGAATATCTGGGGGTAGGTTGTCATCAAGTTCTGCCAATTTAGGATAGGATTTTAGGTATTCGTAGACTGCGGTGATCCCTTCTTGTTGACGCCCCTGTTGCAAAGTCCAATGGGCAGCCTGTTTCACCAGCGTCCACTCTTCCTCTTTCATTGGGGCTCCTGAGGCGGAATAGGTCATCTCAGCCACAACATTAATTGCAGCATTTAACGCCCTATCACTGTCCTCCTCATCATGAGCGATAAAATCAAATGGATTAATACAAATTTTTTCCGCCCCAAAGTCTAAAAAGCGTCCATGGGTGGTTTGAGCCAATTTTTTGTAGGAATAGCCAATATCAACAATCCTAACTTTAGCACCTGCTGCATAATAATTTGAGCAGAGAAAATTAAGGCTAAATGACTTCCCTGCCCCGGTCTCAGCTGAGACTAAAAAGTTATGGGCATTGGCTCGACTATCAAACAGATCGAGTCCAATCACTTGTCCTTTGCGGCCCACAAAAGCTAATACCGGGTTGATCGAACCTCGAAAATCGGCCTGGGAAGGGATTAAAACCGCTACAGTGCTGCTGGGAATAATAAAATGTCGCTGCAGCAAATTGATGTTATCTGAAAGGTCATATAAACCCAATGGTAAGGAAGCCACTAACAAAGGCGCTCTTAATAGCATTTCACTCTGTAGTTCAATGTCTGCTTCAGTTTTCCAGAGATCAATGGTTCGTGAACTGCTGTCGCGAACCTGCTCCTCACTTTCGCCAAATACCCACAGTAAAGGGATAATTTTCACAAAAGTTTCTTGATCGGCTAAGGCATCTAAGGCCCAGAAGTACTCATCAATGCGCCGCTGTAGTGCAATTGCAAAAGAGCCCGCCGCTCGCATCGCCATGGTCATACTGGCTTTCTTGTGGATCTCAAAAGAGAGATCATCAAATAAAATATTCAGTGAATACAAAAAGGGAGTTTTTAGCTGTTTACTATCATCCAGCGGACCCATGATGCCACCAAACAGGCGATTAGATTGCTCTTTATTGATGGTTTTACCCAAGCGTTTCGGAGTCAAGCAACGTGCATAACGATCACCTATTTGCACACTGTCCTTTCGGATAACAATTTCTGTATCAGCTTGGATCACCTGTTCCCTAAGCGGGCGAGTGTGATCAGCAGCCGTGGCTGGAGTTTGATAGCCATTAAAAATTTGCTGGACCCAGGCTAATAAATCATTTTCCCGCCAGCGTCGAGGAGAAAAACCGGCACTACTGAGTGTCTGCTCAATCACTGATAAAATATCTAAGCTGATTTTTCTTTCGGATTTTAACGATAATATCAGGCGAAAATTTCTAGCAGGAATACCATTTAGGGATTTGCATCCCTGAGAGGCTTGCTTGATGAAATTGGCATACTCAATAGCATTTTTTTTAACCAATGGATCGGAGCGGCTCTTATTCGCCAAAAAAGCATCCACGAAGTAATCAATATTCGGATCGCTATACAAAATCCACTGCATTATCGTCCCTTTAGGGAAATTTTGCTTCAACAATGCTGCTAATGCTTTTTCCTGGCTCTCGCCACAGAAAAACAGCGGTACACATTCCCAGATAAAACCAATAGTGTTGTCTGCATTTAAAAAAGAGTGATCTTCTGCTTTAAATAGCAACCAGGGCAACGACTCTTCTAAGCGATCTCTTTGTGCCAGCTTCCGAAGCTCTTGACGGGTGAGACCTAAAGAGGCCTCTTTACCCAAAAGCCACTTCAACAGATTCATTTTGAAAACCGCCGAGAGTCAGCCAAGCTGCCTTGTTCTGAAAACTTTGGCAGCACATTTTGATCCCCTACCCACTGAGTGTCTTGCACAATACTGTAGACAAACCGTGGCATAAAGAAGCGGCTTTTAGATCCCTCACTGCTATAGGATAACACCAGAGTACGGACTGTTTTGGCCGGCAACAGCAATGGCCGGTTGGGATTGTCCAACTGTTTAGCCAATGCTTGATAACTCCGCGCTTGATAATCCTCAAAAGCTAATGATTGGCCTTGCTCATCGAGCATTTTGTTAGCGCTCTGTTGAGCAGAACACCCCCGGGTAGATTTTGTCTGCCTAGATTTAGGAACCATCGGCTCCCCTTGAGAGATGCCAGTCACCGCCTCTTCATAAGCCTTTTCAACGTTAATACATTTTCCATATTTATCAGCCATCGGACAGCTGGAGGCATTCTGATAAGAGGTACAACCGCTGGTGGTTAATAAAATCAGCAACACTGCTACGATCTTCATTGGCATCCCCTAAAACTCCTTAATTTCTAGCTCAACGCCCTGCTGAATCACCACCGTGACATCTTTAGCAGCACCAACCTCAATCACCGGCATCGCTTGCTTGGCTAAATCCAAATAAAATTGCTGCAGATCACTAGTGGCTGATCTCAGCCCACCCCCTAACCCTGATTTCAAAATACCATCTGGTTTTGAAGATTTGGTCATTCCCAAAGGATTGATATTGGTAACGGTATTCTGAGCCTGAATGGCTTCACCAAATCCACCGATAACCCCCGCCGCAAAACTCCGTGCTAAATGAGAACCTGCTCTAGAAACCACAATGCCAGCCATATCTCGTCGACCATCACTGTCGGTGACAAATCCAGCAATTTTCTGGTTTATCACAGCCGTACCCTGCTGATCTAAACAGCTTAACGTCTGCAGACGCACGGTCACCCGCTCTTTAGCTAAATCTCCAATGGCGTCAGCCACAATGAAGCAACCCTTCAAATTGGCTTTTAAGTAGTTCGGCAGCACCGCCGGCGTTTGTACTCGCAGCATGATGGGCTCTGGATTAGCTTCGGCCAGATGTGAAGTTCGAGCATCAATGCCGGTGATCAATTTGGCTGACATAAAAGAGGGGGGTAGAAACACGGTTTTTTTCTTGACGGCACTCTCAGGCTCTTTATCCTGTGCTCCAGGTGTAAAACTAATGCCTCCGAGCATCGTTGGCTGATGCTTTTCTGGAGAATCAACCGGTTTATCGCTGAGATGCTCTAAGTTGCTCGGTACTGGCGGATAAGCAGGAGACTCAGGATAGGCAGCAGCATTTTTGGGCATGAACTGCTCTAAATCGTTGGCTAATTGTTGTTGACGCTTCTGCAGCTCCTGCCCTTCTTGCAAACTTTTTAACTGCTCTTGTAGCGAGGAAATTATTTTTTTCTGCTGCTCTAATGCTCCATCAACTCGCTGTTCAACACTGGCTCGGATATCTTGCTCTAAAGCATCTGAGCCCAAAGATACAATTTGTTCTTCGACAGTTGTAGTTGGCAACGGTGTTGCAGGACCTTTTAAGTGATATCCGATATAGGAAATCGTTAGGATAGCGATGATGACGGTCCACTTTTTATATCGAGTCCGCTGCTCACTGGTGAGTTCGTACCACCAATTTTTAAGATTTTCCATTAAGACTCCTTATTCAGAGTCACAACATACAATTGACTTTTTTTCCCCTTAAATAAACTCAAGTCCCCTAGAGTCACTCCAATAATATTTTTAGCTAATCGGGCATTAATGAACTGGGATTCATGTAGATGAGTTTGTTGTTGTGCCTGGATCACGAACTCAGTGAGTTGTAACCCTAAACCTTCCGGGGTAATTTCTCGGATCTTCATTAATTTAACCCCATCAACAACAGCTGGCAGCCACCGTCTTTTATCTGGAGCGTCCGTTTTAACCGTGAAGGAATCTGGAAAATCATCTTTAATCGCCCGCAGCGTCAAGTCAGTTACCCTCTCTTCTAGCGCCATTCCAGCATATAAAGCAGCATTGGCTTTGCCTTTATGGGTCGGATTGGCTAGATAAATGGTTTGAGCGGGTATATTTTGTGGTTGCAAACGCAGCGTATAGCTCTCACCACCACAGGTTGCAAAGACCGTCGTTTCCTCTTGGGCATACTTGCTCCCCTCTACATCTTGATAGATTGAGAATTTGAAAAAAGCATTTTTACCGTCAATTTTTGAAATCAATCCCCGTTCATCACTAGCATAAATGCCCCCTATAGCAACAGGACAAACCAAACGATTTAAGTCGCGATTAGAAACAGCAACTTCTGTCGGTGTTTCCGGGGCGATTGTGACAGCTAGAGCAGGTGTTGATAACACTCCTAGCAACAGCAGCCAACTACAATATTTACTGCTCATATTGATTACCTATTTCTTGTTCGACTAGCGAGATCAGCTGAAACCGCCCCTGCTTGATTAAATACTCTATGTAGTAGCAAACGAGCACTTTTCTGACAATCTCTTTGCCAGCCACTCGGATTTTAGTTGCCTTGACGGATAAGCTTTTTTGATTCACCACCGTTATGGGAGACTGCTCATCAATAACAACATACTGGCTAATACAACTATGCTTTTCAAAATCGTCAGCTAACCTCATTAATCCTTCTTTGAAGATTCCATAGTGTTTAGAGGGTACCAAGTTCAATAGCTCATTAAATTTAACCCGAGCTGTGGCAGCTGATACATTGCCTCGCAAATCTAATAAGTAGCGCGCCATCTGTTTCAGATAAACTGGACTAGCCGAATTACCCGTTAACTCGAACTCACAACCCACTCCTGCAGGAATAATCACTGTCCGTTGTATGGTCACCAACCGGTATAAAGCGATGCTGTTAGCAATAGTGGCTATTAGTAGTATTAAAAACCCAAATTTCAGCAATCTATTTTCAGCAAACACATTTGAGTAGCGTTGCAAAAAAGGGTTTAAAACTGCCATGCTAATTTCCTGCTAATGGCGAAATATTTTTGCAGAAACCTGGGGATAGCCACAAAAATTATGCAACCCTATCCAATACAGTAAATGTCGCACAGCCCCACGATTGGCTTTGCGCTTCTCCGGGATCAAAATAAATGGTGCTACCGCACAAATGACCCAGGTAAAACCCCCTAAAAGCACCACGGCCACATAAAGACCCACCAGGAGATAAATTTCATGGGTATCAAACCACAATATCTGCAACGGTTGATGGAGATGTTGAGGGATCACATGTCTTTTCATAGGTCTTCTATCCTAACAATGCGCCCATAGATTCCACAATTTTGTCAGCCTTGATCAGCACCGTTCCACCGATAATGCCCAAAACCGCTACTATCCAACTTTTAGTGATGTGCATTGCTGAGTAGACAATGGTAAACATAGCACCGACGAAACCAATGGGACCCTGAGCAATTTTATTGACAGCGATGTCGTAAATAAAATGACCAAATCCGTTCACATCGGTAGGTTTGGTCATGGCCAATGCCATAGGCGATACAGCATTCAGCGTGATCAGTATACCCACCGTATAGACTGCCTTCAGGCTACTTCTTATCGAGGTCATTTCGTTCTCCATTTTTGTTAATCAGTTGGGATTTTTTCAGGCACTCCAATAGCTCTTCCGGTTTAAAACCAGTTAATAGTTTCCCTGAAATTAAAAAAGAGGGTGTGCCTGAAATACCTAGCTTTTCAGCCGCTATGGCCTGTTTTTTTAGGGTTTTTTCTGCAGAACTAGAACTTAACAACGCTACTGATTCTCCGGAAAAAACTTGTAGTAAAGCTTTATCTGGATCCTTCGAATGAAGAACATGTAACGCTTTTCCCCGAGCTTCTGGATGAACCCTTAAGTCAAAAAACACTCTGCGATTAAACTGATACTGAGAAGCGAGCGACCGCAAAAACTCATCGGCCCGCTGGCTGTAAGGACAATCAGGGTCGATAAACTCCAATATTTCGAGTCCTTTGGAGGAACCTAGTTGTAAGCCACTGGATAGAGCTTCTTGCTTTAAAGTATTTTCGGCTTGCCGAGCTAATGACTGGCCAGTCAGTGAAAAACCATCTTTATTGAAAATCTCGCCAAACAGCATCAACTCTTTATCTGGATGGTAGTAAAGGATCTTGTCTCCAATATTAATCTCGAACAAACCTGGGATCGGGCTTGGTCTGAAATCAACTATATTTAAGTTAGAAAAGGTAGTTTGTAGTTTTTCTTGAATCTCAACAAGCTCGCGGTTATCGCTTGCCACTGCCGGAAAGATGGCTAAACATAATAGAAAAAATATTAAATTTGTTTTAAAATTAAAAAAGTTCATTAAAAAAATAAACATATATTATATTTTTTAACCTTATGATTTTTTTTAAAAAATAAAAAATAAACTTGAAGTTTAAAAAAAATATTATTTAAATGCTAGAATAAAATTCTACTCATTTCAAGAAAAATATAAAAAATTGGTATACTTAACAAATAATCTGAAAATTTTCTAGAAAACAACGCGTTATGAAGCCAGAAAAAGGCAAGAAAATAGAGCAGCCAGAGTCAGATGATCTAGCAGAAGTCATTGATAATATAGAAAATAAATATGCCTTTAGAAGTATCTCTGTGACCTTATCCGAGGAGGAATGGTTCACTCTAACCCAGCTAAACATCATTACCGGTTTACCTAACACCATGATTTTTAAGATAGCCCTCACTCAATTGTTAAAAGAAATTGTTACGAGAAAACAAAAAACAAAAAGCATGGGTGAAAAAGCAGTTTTTTACCCACAAAATGAAAATAAAAATTCAAAAAAAAGAAAACTACGCAGCTGTAGCTCGAATATGCCGTCATCCATACACCAAGCTATTGCTGTTTTTGCAAAGCAAAATAACTTGAAAAGCTATGAGGCATACAGCCAGGTGGTAGACGAGTTCTTGCAGCTTGCTAAGGATTCAGAAAACCTAATGGTTTACCAGGAATGTCCCAAAGATGCCCTTAAAAAAAGCATTAGCTTATTCGCAGAGTCCATGCAAGGGCTCAAGGCACTAAAACAGCGAGATCAAGTCACAGATTACCTGGTGCTCTACAATGCTGCGCTAAAATTTATCGAAAAATATAATCTACTTCCTAACGCAAGTTAACCTGACGGAATCTAAGAAAGTTATTACCAATTTTGTTGGGTAATTCTGTGAAAAGAGCGCGACATCACTGATTTTGACTGGCGCAAACAAATTGACTGTTTTTTGCACAACCCTTTAAAAAATAAATTGCTGTTCGCTATTTCAGCAGAAGCGCTACCAACCATCGGAGAGAAAATTATGACTTTTTCCCAACAATTCAGGCAAGAAGGACTACAGCAGGGATTACAACAAGGCGAGCAGCTCGAGGAGCATAATAAGGCGCTTACCATTGCTAAAAGCTTGTTAGAAGCCGGCGTAGACCAGCAAATCATTAAGAACAGTACTGGCTTATCTGATCAAGAGATATCCAACCTCTTGCACTAACTGCCTTGCGACTACACAGTTAAAGCGTGCATGAGCAACCTGACGATCGCTGAGGATTTTTTGAGGATCCATGTCCCAAAAGTGATTCAGCAGCAGCTGGATTTTTCGATGCTCAGCCTTTGCTCTGGCTCCTTTGTCGATGAGGATATCAAACAATCAGGCTGGAGATATAAGGGTGGCCTGAACGCCTAAGTTTTACGACAGAATTGATAATTTTTTGATGCTTTTTTGAATAAATTACTGTAATTTCCCAGATATAGGGATAACATGGCTCGATTTTAGACCACAAAAATATAAAACTACTACGCCATTTGAGAAATGACAGTATCTAAAAAATTAAAAGTACGGTGCGGGAGAATTTCTAGAGTTTTGAAACTACCCCTCGGTTTTCATAAAAAAATAAAAGAACTGGCGCAATCAAAAGCCATGACTGCTTCAGAGTTATACGATCAGATAATCGAAGAATTCTGCAAAGAGAATTATGGCAAAAACCTTGCAGTAGAGTACCTTTATCCTCAAGGAGAACTAGAAAAAATCAACATCCCGTTTAGGGAAGAGATAGTCAAGAATGTCCTTAAACGGTTTAGTAGCGCAGATGGTGTCCCTGAAAATAGGATTATATTTACAGCTGTTTTCAAGTTTGTAGGCAAGATTAGTGGTTGAAATTTTTTTTGATTTAAAAATCAATCATGGCATAATCCCCTTCAAGAAGCAAAAAACCCGGCTTTCGCCGGGCCTTAACCGCCTAGGAGACAGTTTATAATGAGTTAAACAACTAAAGGGTGCAAACCCACGACGAGGGATTTCTTTTGACAGAAGAAATTTCCTCACAAAAACTTAAAACAAATTCACTATCTCGAATTTTAAGTATCAATTCGTGGTTATGCAACTCTTTTCTTGTAAAAACGTTTAACTTTTTTAATTTGTCTCCTAGGTTATGCCAAAAATAACGATAAGGCACCTAGGATAAATGAAAAAGCAGGACAGTAGCACAGGACGTATGCAGGATTATGGCGGCTCCAATAGGTCGCCTAAAAGGTATTGGGGATTTTTCAGGCCAAGATTACCCTCTCTGGTGGAGCCGCCCCCTACTTCAGCACAGTTTCTTCTCAGAAAACCCTTTTCACTGTTGATTAAAACAATGTTGAAGGGTATAGTTTCCTTGCTACGACAAGAAACTGTAGCCGGTGTTAGAACCACTGAATCCTTCATCAGCGCCAGAGCACGCAATCCAGGCGTGTTTTTTTGTGCCATCCTTTCTATGGTGGCTCAGGCGGGGCACCCAAAAGGTGGCCGGGTACTGATGAGACCGGTTGTTCTAACTCCGTCTGAGCTACCACCACTGAGATTAGAACCTCATGCGGTAGCGACTATAACTCATCAGAGACTGCCAGTATGATGCTACGGACCGCTTACTGCTGTAATTTAAATCCTGTATTCGTTGCGCCAGCGCATTACTATCCTTGTACTTCTTGCATTCAGTTTCTTGAAAAACCATCTTTGGGATTGATTGGAGAACAATCAACAGGTAAAGTATCTACGCTTCAGAAAAAAACTGAAGTCAGGATTAGAACCCTGGAATTAACCCAAGCGTCAGAGCACGCAGTCAAGGCGTGTTTTTTTGTGCCATCCTTTCTATGGTGGCTCAGACAAGGCACCTTTATGGTGGCCGGCAGCTTTGGGTCCGGTTGTTCTAATCTTGTTTGGGCTACCACCACTGAGATTAGAACCTCATGCGGTAGCGACTTTAACCCAAAGAGACTGCCAGTATGATGCTACGGACCGCTTACTGTTGTAATCTAAATCCTGTATTCGTTGCGCCTGAAAATCACAACCCTCGCCCGCCCTATATCCAAAGACTAAAAGAACATCTTAAAAAGGGCGGGATTGCTTTATGGGAAGGATTTTGGGCACTCCCTGCCTTGAAACCGAAAACTTGGGAAGTCCTACCAGCCCGACAAAGGCGCTTTAATCCCTATCGAGTAAAAGCGATGCAGGCAGTAGCCCAAGCTATCGTTCACCATATGAATATCACGACCGGTGTCGTTTGCTGCTCTGTTGAAAAGT
The DNA here is from genome assembly GCA_027574845.2 of Deinopsis erosa. NCBI lineage: Eukaryota > Metazoa > Arthropoda > Insecta > Coleoptera > Staphylinidae > Deinopsis > Deinopsis erosa. The sequence continues at coordinate 26,214 of JAODFZ020025353.1, forward strand.
TGGCGGAGCTTTGCGGTTTAGTCACAGTCTCTGAGGCTGGAAATCGCTCCATTACTCGGACTTCACGAATTATTTGTCTGTTTGAAGCTTACGGGCTACTGCATTGTGAACGGGAATGGGATCCTACATTAGGCATTTGGTTTCCTAAAGCCATGACCGTGACCCCTCTATTTATTCAGATGGTCGGTTCCAATGAACACGAGTGGCAGGCAGCAATCCGACAACAACAAGCCTATCACCGCAGCGGCCTATTAAAACCCAATGAAGCGGAGCTAACCCCTGCAGAAGCCACGGTACGGATGAAAGCTAGGATGAAAGCGCTGTACTTGAAAAATCGCCAGGAAAGACATGAGAGACAACGAGCTATTAAACTGCTCAAGAAATCTCGGGAAGAGCAACGCCATGAGATTTGCAAAAAGCTCAGCCAATCATTGAGCTTGGAAGAGATATGGCGGTTAGGACTTGAAGGCATGCAGCAGCTCGTTAATGAAAAGCTGGGCGAACTTAGAAAGTTTATAGGCTATTCTCCCCCTACAGATTAAAAACAATCGCTTAAAAAGGCTTAAAGCGGGTGCTGTCTTTGCACCGGGTCTCCTATTATTCAAATTCCAATCATCTTCTTTGTTTGATTAAAAAATAAGCATATTCTTCTAAAAGTCGATCAACATCCACGATAAAATATCAAAAAAACCTCGAACTGGAATTTCATCCACAGATAGATGCAAGTGTTTTTGGAATAAGACGCTGTTGGCCCGGTTTTAGATGCAAAATAACTAAAATCTTTTAATTAACTAAAAAATATTTATTACATCCACATTCTATATGGATAAAAAGCAAATCAAAACCAGTCGCTGAATAGCGGGGACATGTCGCTTCGCGACACCAGGGGACAAGACCGTGGAGTGCTTGATGGACAACCCTCCAGGTTGACCACAACCACCCCACCGCCTTGCCAGCCCTTTGCCCCCGCTATCGCTCCTCAATCAATAAAAAGAGATTTGCAATCCCGAAAACCTTAAAACACTAATTGGTTTCATTCAGCTCATTCTGACAGCCATCATACTAGCTGTTCTTAAATACGATGATATCCTCAACCTAAAGGACCAGGCTTTATGGCAGTCATGGGTAAAATCAGCTTTGCAAACACTCATGTATCCATTCCCACACATTTCCTTATCCCACTCTAATGATTCTATTTTAGCCTATAAAAGGATAAATTTTTATATAAAAAATATACCATAATAGGTATTTAAATGTATTATTTTTGTACATGGTGCGATACTATTCAGTAGTAACAATAAATAGGCAGAAAAGGAACAAATTTGTACCCGTTAAGGTTGCTAACTTTATCCTAAAAGAGAAAATTAAAATGATCATATTAGTGGGAAGTCAAAAAGGCGGTTGTGGAAAATCCACAACCGCTGTGAACATTTGCGCATATTTGGCCAAAAACAAACAGGATGTTGTTCTTGTAGATGCTGATAGGCAGAGTACCGCTGCAAACTGGGCCATGGATCGCTCTGCTAACAAAGAATTACCTACAGTACACTGTGTTCAAAAATATGAAAATATTAGAGATACACTGCTTGACCTCGGAAAAAGATATAGATATGTAGTCGTGGATGCTGCTGGGAGAGACAGCCGTGAGCTAAGAACAGGGATGACCACAACTAATATTCTTTTGGTTCCATTTCGTCCATCACAACCAGATTTAGATACCTTAAGTAACTTAAGGGAAATTATCATTCAGGCAAAAGATCTAAATCCTTCCTTGGCAGTTTTTGGAGTGATAACAATGGCTCCAACAAACCCAGTCATACATGAATCTGAGGAGGCAAGAGAGTACCTACAGGATTATCCAGAGATCAACCTATTAGGAACAATTATTCGAGACCGCAAAGTTTATCGTGATGCTATGAGTGAAGGTTTAGGGGTAGTAGAAATGAGTAACCTAAAGGCAGCAGGAGAAATAGATTCCTTAATGCAGGAGATTTTGTAATGGTGAAGCGCAGGGAACAAAAAGCAAACTTAGGTGAACAACCCACCAATGAACAAATTGAGGCTTTTGCTGCAGCTGCAGATGGTGGTATTCCCAAACCCTTACAGTCTGACCCAGATGCTATACGAGATTTCAAATCAATTAGATTACCCTTAAATAAATTTGAATATTCTAAACTGGAAGCAGTAGCTAGGAAGACTGGTCGCACAAAGTTGAATATGATTAGGTGGGCAATCAAGAAGCTGGCAGAAGAAGAGGGTTGCTAAAATAGGATAAATAAAGGAACATTAATTTATCCTATTTTAAATCTTTAAGGTACACTTAAGGTATTAAAAATGAACAGTTTTAGGAAATTACATAATTTTTCCTGCAGCAGAAAGCCCTGGCTAATCCTTCTAACAACGGCCATTCTGCCATTTACTCTGGCCTTAATGTTCCAGCATCATCTTGGAATGCCTCCTTGCGTGTTGTGTATCTACCAGCGAGTGGCTCTGTTAGGTATTGGTCTAGCAGCGCTGTTGGTGCTTTTAGCGCCTACCTGTCGTTTTTTAAGGGCGCTGGGTTTGCTATTATGGGGTTATAGTGCTTTTAGGGGACTGTTAGTGACCTGGGAACAGATGCAGCGCTCCCTAAATCCCTTACAGTTCACTGCTTGTGCTTTCAAAGTACGCTTCCCTGAATGGTTACCTTTGGGTAACTGGCTACCTCAAGTGTTCAAGGCTTATACTGCTTGTGAGTCCTCAGATTGGTCTTTATTAGGATTGAATATGCCGCAGTGGATGGTATTCATGTTTGCTACGCACTTAATGATTGTTAGTGTAGCTACGTTCACTTGTATCAACGGATGGAAATGGAATGCTGAGTATCTATGCAATCAAAAATAGTAAACAAGCCAAGGATTACTTTAATCCAGCCGGTTACTATCAGCAGCAAGATGAACTAGCAGGCCAGACCGCTTGGTTTGGGAATGGTGCTACCGCTTTAGGCCTTACAGGCGGTGTCGATATGCAGCAGTTTAAAGAGCTGCTGGACGGTAAGGTTGCTGGCCATCAGCTAGGCAGAGTCAGAGTTAAAGATGGTAATTCAGAGCATCAACATCAAGCGGGTTGGGACTTAACTTTTTCTGCCCCTAAGAGTCTATCCATTCTGACCCTAATTGGAAACGATAAGCGCTTAATTGAGGCACACCAAACCGCTGTTAAAACCGCTCTAGGCGTTCTAGAGCGAGAATTCGCTAAAACCCGACTTCGAGTCTCCAGGAAACACGTGGTAGAGGCAAATACAGAGAGTTTAGTTATTGCACAGTTCTTGCATTCGTTAAGCCGAGAGAACGATCCACAGTTACATACCCACTGTGTGGTGGCCAATGCGACGCAACGCAGTGATGGTCAATGGCGTAGTCTACAATCAGTACATTTTTATGATCACAAGATGTTAGTGGGTCAAATTTATCGCAATGAGTTGGCCTTGCAGGTGAAAAAGCTAGGTTATCAACTGGATATCGATTACCGGACGGGTCTGTTTGAGGTTAAAGGAATTCCTAAAAATCTCATTGAATGCTTTTCGAAACGCAGAGAGGAGATTGAATCAGTGGCGCAATCCCCAGATGCTCGTGAAATGGAACGAGCAACGTTGTTTACCAGAAAAAATAAGCGAAAAGAGAGCGCCCTAGAGTTAATAACCAGTTGGGTCGGTGAGTGCAAAAAATTCTTGTTTGACCAATTACAGATTAAAAAGGTGGTTGATCGCTCTATCAAACAAACTCCAGAAGTCTCCTCAGAGCCAGTGTGTGGCAGACGTTCGGTGGAACAAGCTATCGATCATCTGAGCAAAAAAGAGGCGGTTTTTAGCAACAAGCAGCTCTGTGAGGCAGCCTTAAAGCTTGGGCTAGGGGAGATAGATTACACAGCTACCGCAGCTGCTGTACAGGCGCAGCAAGAAAGCCAATTCATTGTTCCTTCCTCTCTAGCGGTCCGTGGCCGAGTGGCCACTTCTTATACTACTCCGAATGCTGTGGCTAGAGAGCAGTACATTCTCAAATTGTTAAAGCAGGGTAAGGCGGCAAAAAACAAACTCAGTCACCGCTATAAAATCGATGAGCAGCTTAAAGATAGTCATCTGAGCCAGGGTCAGAAAGCAGCTATTCAGCTAATAATGACTAATAAAGATCAATTCCTTGGCATCCAAGGATATGCGGGTGTAGGTAAAACTACCATGTTGCAAACTATTAAACCTCTGATAAAAGCTGCAGGTTATCAGCTTCGAGCCTGTGCGCCTACCCATGCTGCTGTAGACGCGTTAAAGACAGAAACCGGGATTAGTTCACGCACTTTAGCCAGTTTTCTTCTGGCTATGGAAAAAAAACAGGCCAATGGTAAATCTCTAGATTGTTCTAAAGAGATTTGGATTGTTGATGAGGCCAGTCTCATCGGTGCTAAAGATATGGCCAACTTATTGACCTGCGCCCGTGCGACTAAAAGTCGGGTGGTTCTGCTGGGTGATAAAGCGCAATTAGGGTCAGTCAGCTGGGGTAAACCGTTTCATTTGATGATGCAAAATGGTATGAGTTGTGCAGTAATGAAAGAGATCCAACGGCAAAAAATAGAACAGCTTAAAACAGCGGTCAAGGCTTCGATTAAGGCGAATAGCTACAGCATTTCTTGGCCATTTATCAGAGAAAATCCGATAGAGTTGCTGAAACAACAGTTTAAGTCAGCTAGAAGTGATATAGACCACTCACTGGCGGTACTGTCGAGTGATATCGTCGAGATAGAAAAGAAAAGAGAACGCCGGCAAGGGTTAATTGATTATTATGCTGGGTTACATGCCGAAGATCGCGAAAATTGCTTGGTGATTATTCCTGACAATAGAAGTCGGCATGAACTTATGCCTTTTTTACGAGAAATCGCTCTAGGTGACTTACCTCTCTTAGGGGGTAAGGATTCTACTGAGCAGAACTCCATCGATACAACGATTTTATGCGAAATTGATTGTCCTAACACCGCGCATGCTCAATGTTATGGGGTAGGGGAGGTCGTAGAGTTTTCTAAAACCTACAAAAAAGCCGGCATATGCGCAGGGGATAGATTTTATGTTAATGGAGTCAATGGCAAGACCAATACAGTGTTCCTAGCACCTTTTGATGGCAATGGTAATATTGTGGAGTGGAATCCTGAGAAAGTTGCCGGTAAAACTAGACAAGCCGTTACACTACTCCAGGAGTATGATCGTTCTCTAGTAGTAGGTGAAAAAATCGTATTCAATAAGCCTGATAGGAAGTTAGGTTTTAAAAATGGCGATAGGGCAGTAGTAACTGCGATTAATTATAAAAAAAATGAGATTACTGCAAAACTTGAAAGCGGCAAAAAAGTCACTTTTAACTATGAAAAGTTTCGGCAATATGATCACGGTTACGCCATAACTGTTTATAAAGCGCAGGGGAAGACGGTTAATCAAGTTATTATTTTAGCTGAAAGTTACCGGGAAAATTTAATGACCCAAAAAGCATTTTATGTGGCGTTGTCTAGGGCTAGATTTCACGCCAAAATATTCACTGATAATAAAGATGAACTCAGTCGTGGTTTAGGTGAACGCCCAGGCCATAAAACCTCTTCTATACAACAAGAACAGATGAAGAGCGCCATCGATAAAATTTTAGAGAAAAACCGCCAACAAATCAAACCGCTCTTCAAAGAGATGGATCTTTCCATATAATTAGTAATGGTTGGAGCAAATCACATTTCAGAATGTCTTCTAGATGAAGACACTTGGTGAAACTTTAAATCGTTCAGATAGAACTTTAATTTGGCGAAGATTTAATTTACGTTTTCCGCTCAAAATATCAGATACAACACCTTGAGAGCCTACTTCGGGAAGACTAGATTGAGATAGTCTATGTTGCTCCATCAAGAATTTTAGCATGTTCAATGGTGGTACAGGTTGAGCTGGATAATGAGCATCATCATACTCGCTAATGAGAGGACCAAAGGGGCGTTGCCCCTTTGGACTCCCCACTCTCGCCGCCGAGGGCTCGGGTGCTGGGTTAAAAACAGACCCAGCACCCTCACTAGAGCTTAGGGTCGTTCCGATCCGTCAAGGGTCTGCTGCGCCACATCCTCACCCGTTCGGTGCTCACTCGCTTCGCTCCCTCCGCTCCGCTGCGGCTTGCGGTGTGCCCTTGACTGCTCTTCACTCAAAGGGGTAATCGAGACATCAATGCAGGCGGGCGATTTCTTCATCTGAAAGGTGGGTAGTCTCCTTAATAAATTGAATATCAGCACCTTTTTCCAGCATCTTTTTGGCAATTTTTTGCCTTTCTTGCTGTAGACCTTGTTGTCTACCGCGCTGTTCTAATTGTTGCGCAAATGTCATGATATCCTCTCTTATTTCTGGAACGGCATTGGCAATTAGCGTGATCGCTTGCTCCAGCTCCTCTGGATGTTTTTCATTCCCGAAGCGGTCAACCAGATAAGTGCCAACGTCTTTTACATAAGGTTTGCCTATTTTTGAGTAGATTATAGCCAATTTGCCATCGGCAATCATCTTCTTTAACCATCCCAAGACCTGCTCATCTCGTGCGTGCTTCAACACCATCTCCATCACAGAAGCCAGTCCATGGCGATTGATCTCCTCATCGCTCATGGTTGTTAAATCAATGAGAAGAAAGGGTTTTAATGACCACTGCTTGGCAAGTACTGGATTCTCGAAGCAATCCCAAATTTCGGTGGAATAGGGATAGGGAGTAACAGTACCATGGTACAGTACTACGGATATCACCACCGGGAGCTGTTTCTCCTGTCTCAAATGGTTATCCATGATGGCGACCTTGTACTGTAATGTTCGAAATGCCATCATTTTTTCAGCTTTAGATTGATGCTCTAGTAGAGCCACGATGTAGCCCACACTACCATTAATTTGGCATTGATAGACACAATCATTTTGGAGTCGCTGCAGCCCTGCAAGAACAACCTCTCGGTTAGCCAGTTCGAGCGTGGAGAAATCCATCTGTTCCACCAGCGTTGTGGGAAGATTAGCGCGCAACCAATCGCGCGCAATTTGGATCTCTTCCATGGACCGCTTAAATAGACAGTCATGGGGCTGTGATAACTTCTTTGATTCTTTTGACATTTCGCTCTCTACTGTTTTAACTATAGAAGTACACCTTAAAATCACATTAAGGGACACTGAACCCACATGCAATTTTCTCTATTTCAAATAGCTCTTTTTCTTTACGCAGGTTTTTACAGCGCTCTTTGTATTTCTTAATATCCTCGCAGTGTTGCCCGCTCCGTTCGTGTTGACGATAATATCTGAAATACTGATAAAATTTTTCCTTATCGAATGCGCTGTTTGTTTTTTCAAGCATGTAATTGGAAAAACCATTTGGATTTTCAAGCTCATCCGGATAATCTAAATCTTCAACAGATAATAGATTGTTTAGCCTTAAATATAAAAGAAACATATAATGTTCTTCTCTCTCTATTTGTTGTTTTTTTGTAGGGTAAAATTGCCACCATTTTAGAGCAAATTTTTCTTGTTCCAAAAAAGATAGTTTTTCTAATACACAATCAAGGTGGGTGTTTTTTTCTTTTAAAGAATAGGCCATATAATCAATAAATGATAATGTATCATCAATATAATTGATGACAGATTCATTTGAATTTTTGAAAATTTTATTCAATTTAATTTTTATTTTATTGACCTTATCCTGTAATAAATAAACCATGAATAATCTCCTTTTAAATTATAAATATAAGATGTATTTATTTAAAGTAATTATATATTTTTTGTGTAGGTTTTTCAAATAAAATCCCATATTCATGTTAATTTATTTTTTGAATACCCTGACAATCATAAAAATAAAACGACTGTTATTTACCTTACTCAATCACACGTGATTTCGCCCCAATACAACCACACCTAATGCACCCTGGTGTTTTTTTAATAACTATATGATTTTTAAGGTGTATTTATGTGACACAGAGTATTTTATTTTTTATAAGAAAAAACGACAGATTTAATTTATAAGACATTGATTTTAAATAATTAATATTAATTTTATGCTGTGTTCTTTATGTTTTTCTGTTGTGTTATTTAATTTTTATACAACAAGGTATCGTGTTTTTTTGTGTTACGTTATATACTAATTAATAAGAAAGATTATATTATTAATTAAATATAATTAAAGTTATCTGTCATTTTATGACAACATAAGGGGTATAATTAGTGAAACATATAACTATCAGGATAGATGATGAGGTAGACGAGACGATAAATCAGTTGATGAAAACGCATAAGGTTACAAGAAGTGAGATAGTTAGGAAAGTATTATATTCTGGAATAAATCATATAAGTTTTGAAGAGAAGTATTTAGAAAAAATATATAACCTTTCAATTCAAAACTGGTCTTTCTCAAAAACATTATTAGAAGAGCTGATTTCAAAAGAAAAATTTCAGGAAGCTAGAAAAATAGCTGATACTTTACTTAAAGAAAACAGAGTTAAATAGTGAACTTATGAGTATTCTATGGAACGTGATTAGAGGCGGACAAACCCGGCTGCATAATATTAGAATGTTTTTGCAAATTACTAAAAGAGTTGGGATTATCGGACTTATTTGCTATGTTGTTTTTGTTGGGATATTTTTTTCCCAAAAAACTACTGTTATACAAAGAAATTTTGCTTGGCAATGGTGTTTTTCAAAAGTGGTTGTTTGGTGTAAATTCAATAAGGATAGTCCAATTAATTTTACCTACTATAAAAATAGTCGTCCAATAAACGTTATTTCTACTCATAGAAAAATTATTAATAACTGGCTACTCGTTAATAATTTTTACCAGGTGAAATCTACCTTAATTAGTGGATTAAAATGGGGTGTTTGGTTTGTTGTATTATTTATTTTTATTGTTTGTTGGTACTTATATGCTACCGGATTTCATGCTTCTAAAGAGAAGATAATTTCTGGTATAAAGGCTATTGCCAAAAATGATTTGAAAAATCTCTTAAGAAAGAGATTAAAAAAGGAAGGGAACTCTGGGGTTAACTTAGCGGGAGTACAACTTACTAAAGCCATAGATATAACACATACTTTCATTGTAGGCGCTTCTGGGTCAGGGAAGAGTGTTCTGTGTAGAGAACTGTTGAGTAGCATTCGTTCGCAGAAAAGACGGGCAATTATTTATGATGTTTCTGGAGAGTTCGTTAAAAACTTCTATCAACCTGATAAAGATATTCTGCTTAACCCACTGGATAATCGTACTGCCTGTTGGGATCTATGGCTCGATTGCAAGCGTTCAGAGCACTTTCATTCACTAGCAGAAGCCTTAATTCCTGTTGAAGGTCGCAATGTGGAAGATTTTTTTATTAAAGCTGCTAGGGCAGTATTGGCTAATATTGCCGAGCGCATGAGCCGCGATACAAATCCCAACTTAAATAAGTTATTAAACTTGTTGTTGACTGCTGATTTTTCGACTCTGATAGAGCAGGTTAAAGGAACAGAAGCCGCTGCTCTTCTGAATAAAGAGGGGGGCAGAACTGCGGCTAGTGTCCGTGCAGTGATTGCGGCTAATATTAAATCAATGTCCTATTTGCGGACCACTGGGCAATCGTTTTCACTTCGTCAGTGGGTCAGAGAAGAGACACATCCTGCCGGATTTATTTTTATCACTAGCAACGATGAACAGTTGCCTCTACTAAAATCTCTCATCACCCTCTGGGTCAATATTGCAACGAGTGCTATTCTTAGCCTTGAGCCAGACCGTAACCGGCGAATTTATTTGCTTCTGGATGAGTTATCCAGCCTTAACCGAGTCCCGGCTCTGCACCCATTTTTAGCACAAGGGAGAAAATACGGCGGCGGGGCTATTTTGTGTACACAAGGCTACTCACAGATGGTTGATTCCTTGGGAGAGAAAGAGACTAAAGCGCTTGCCAGTGGCTGCAGCAACTGGGCGGTTCTGCGCTGTAATGATGCTGATGGCGCTGAATGGTTATCAAAAAGTTTGTGCCGTCAAGAGAGCATTGAGAAGAGTGAAGGGGTTTCCTATGGATCACATGAGATGCGTGATAGTGTTAGTTTGCAGGAGCAGCGGCGAGAGCGACCCTTAGTCAGTCCGTCAGAGATCCTAAACCTGCCGGATTTAACCGGTTATTTACGACTGGGAAGAGGCTTACCGCTGGCTAAATTTGAGACTTCCTATGTTGATTATCCAGTGGTTGCTGAGCCTTTCGTTGAGATACCAGTAGCTTCGAAGAAGTTGGGTATAGAAGAAGAGCGCTCCTCTATCGAAGATCCTTTTGATAATAACTCTGTGAACTCTCCATTTTTAGGAGGAGAGTGAGTATCATCTTTTCACATACCTCGGCAGTTCATTACAATTACAAGGCTGTGGCAGGAATTTTTTCCTCAACCGAGAGGCGCAACCGGGGTTTAGATATCAGAGGAACGGAAAACTGAGTTAAGTGGATAATTTAAATAGCCAAAATAAAGGTAGCCAAATTGCATTGCGATTTTATTTCTTGGCCATCTGAATTATAGTTAGCCAAATGAAGTATACTCATGTTAGCTATCAACCATGGAAGTTGCACGCCTCTACGAGCGCGGTAGTATTGACCAACAAGATTTGTCCTGCCAGGCTAAAATGTCTTCAAATTGTAGCTTCGAGCACACTGGGCCATAAAGGGGAGATGGGTAGGTAATAACATGATGCCGGTGAAGGAAAAATCTACACAGATAACTCAGATATTAGATTGGATAGAAAATAAACTTAGCACAGACATTGGTGCAAAAATCCAATGCGTTATGACAATAATTTTTATTATTTTTTATTCAACAAATAGAACAAAAATCCCATATATTGTTTTTTTATTCACTTTGGGAGCCTCATATTCAAGTTGTGCTCTTATTTTTTATAAGTTGATTAGAAATGAAATTATAAAATTTCCATTTATATGGTCATATATTACTTTATTCATTGTAACTTTTATATATTTATA
>JAODFZ020025397.1:0-20080 GCA_027574845.2 Deinopsis erosa
GTATAGGATGACATTAACTTTGAGTAGATGATTATATATTAGATATCGATATTTCTCTCATATTTTGTTAATAAGAGCCCGTTTACACACTTGCCCCGTTTGCACTCTTACCCCACTTCACCTTAATTCACTATTAAATACAATTTAAATAAATTTTTTAGCATCAATATTAAGACAAATATGATTTCTTTAAAAATATTTTTATGTGTTGTTGTCATTTCTTAAAACATATCCAAAACAAATGACAAAAAATATAGTACGATTTTATAATTGACCATATTTTGTCTAAATTCATACAAAACTCTAACCGCCAAATAACCAAAATCTGAATAATTTATTATGATGGAAGAAACACTCTGTATACTGGGCACTATAATTGTAAAAAATTCCCATTATTATTATTTTTATGGCATATACAAGATATGTTACAAATTAATAATTTAACACATTTTTCTTAATTAAAAATTTCCCCTAAAAATTCTAATAAAATGTATTTAACACCTGCAGGCTAAAAAATATTTATTATGTGAAACAATGTTGATGAAGAGTCATGATATGATATTTTACACACATATGATATACATACAACAAAAACTGCTTGTTATTATAATTAATAAAATGGCTGCATTTAATTAATTTATTATTCATTCTTTTTTGAAGAAAAAAGAAATGTTTATCTCTTATAGCCACTAAATTTATATTGTCCATAGAAATGTGTAATGCATACAATGTTCATAGATCATAACAACGCATTTAATAATGCTAATTAAACTTCTCCAAATTATAGAGTTAAAGTGCTCTAAATTATAAATTACGATGTGAACTTTGTGATCTTAAACCATGATGTAATATGAGCTGAGCATTGTACACAAATTCAAATAACAAAATATGCTTGTAATTAACACTATTCTTTGGTGTAATTATAATGCTTCGTTTATTTTGTTTTTAATAAAATAAAAAATGTTTTACTTATATTTTAGTAATATTAATAATAGTAATAATATTTAAAAGAAAGAAAATGTGCTGAGGTAGACCACACACAAGAAGATATATGATACATGGAATCGTGCCTTGATAAAATCAACAATTTTAAACTGCTGGTATAAATAGTTATTTAAAATATTTATTATAATTTTTTGTTTACATGTTTGTTAATATGTTAAATATGTTGCACCCTTCAATAAATAATTATCTGGAATAATAAAAAAATAAAGTCATAAATTTCAGTAAACAGAAAAAAAAATTATTTTTCAATTACTCGCAATTTATCATTAATTTAAATAATTAAAAAAGATAAATTTATGTTTTCTGAAAGGCAATTTTTCATTCTCAAACAACTTAATTAATAATTAAACACAATAATGAATAAAAACATTTATGTGTGGTATGATAAAAACTATTTTTATATGCTGCAAATATTTCGTACAGGAAACCACTCCTTATCCTTATTTAAAAGATACAAAATGTTTACAAAACCTTGTATTGTTGTTATGAATTTCAATTAAGCTATGATTAAATAAAAATGTATGTTTTATTATCTATTTAAATATATAATATACACACACAATAGTAACAAGTGCAAGGAAACTATTCTTTCATTTAAATAAAATTTTGTGATAATGTTATAAAATAGTGCATCACATTGTAAAAGCTTTTAGATTTATTATAGAAATGTAATTTAAAATAGAGAACCATTTTACATTAATTGAATAAATATTATTGTAATGCGCTGTAAAGCGATAATTAATTCAATAGAATTTACATTTCCAGTTGAGTTGAAATAATAATAATTAAATGTAATAAAAAAATAGTATAGGTTATTATATAATTTTATAGGTGTGAAAAAATCATTTAATTAGCATTAGCATTAATTATTATCAATTTAAAATAGGAAACTTTCAATTTTCTTAAATTAACTGTAAATTATACAGCACGCTACAAAGTTCATATATTATTTCAATCAATATTACAGTATAAAATTAATTGCAACTATCAAAGCAACCATGAGGATTAAATGAAAAATCATTTACGTGACATTAGAAATGTGTATACAATATGATATAGTACACTACAAGGTGTAACGATTTAGTAGAAATGTTTTTCGTTTAGGGTCACTTGCGTGATTTGCAGACAGCAAATTCTATTCCTTATAGTCTAGCTAGCTAGTAGATTATGATATGGAAGTTTATTGAAGTTGAAGATTCCCGTTATATTACCATACATAAAGGCTCTTACTTTTTCTGCAAATTCACGACGTGTGTAAGACAGGTTATAATTAGCGATAAACAACACTAAAGTTGAAGAAAAATTGTCGGAGAAAGAGAAGGTATGGATTGAGCACATACAAGTCAAGGATTTAATTAACCCTGATGTTAATTGTGAGTGGAATTAATTTGGCAAATTTATAGAAACTTCCTAGTTTACATTACGTAATTTAATTTTAAGCTAATTGCAATTTTGTTTGATGGAATCTGATAATATGCGAAGAAGATATCCGACGCGCGCTTGCACTTTCAAACAAATGGAAATATTAAAATTTTCACACACCCACACATACACAAACATACAGTCCTATTTTAGTAAAGATTTAATTAAAATCTTATAACATGTGAGTAATTAAGTTGTAGGGAACTTTACACTGTCAGTAGCAAGACTGATACAGACTTGTTGAATAAACCACGCGGAAAATTTTCATTTATATTTTAATTTCCTTCTCGTGCTTCGTATTGTTTTATTATACATTATCTTCATCAATGCATTTTACATTTTAATGCATATACTTGTAACAAACATTTTAGATCATTAAATTATTTACAAAATTCTTTAATTCAATTATTATTAATATTGAACAATACTCAAATAGCATTCTAACAATAAATTATAATTTAACACATAGTGTTAACAAATTATTGTTATTGATTAATTTAAAATAAAATTATTGTCCAATAATTTCAATTAAATGTTGTCATTTCCATACTAGAAAATAATGAACCTGTCTCCTCTCAATGGTACGTAATATGAGTATTGCATTCAAACTTATTTAAATCAAGTTTAATTTGATTACATATAGAAGCCCTTTTTGGTTTAAAGCGCAACCACCCGCAGCTGAATGCACCATATGGTCATCACACTCTCATAAATTTTAATTTCATGAAAATCTTCCCCCTCAGAACGAACGATGTCATTGTTTTACTCTCTGTAGAGGAGATTTTTTCTCGTCAGAATCGTGCGTGTGTGTAGGTGGGCTGTCCCATTGTATCAAAATGGTATAGTATTTTAATTGCGGCACTTAGTTACAATGTCAGAGTGAATGTGTTGAATAGGGCATAGTGTCAAGCTATAAATACCAATTAAGAACGGTTCCTGAATATCTATACTTTTCAAAAAACCCTTTTAAAAAATATTCAAATTTAAGTTTGATGAATAAAATGTTTTCAAACTTACTTTCCCTCTATCTTCCATAACATAATTAACTATTTTTTCTGTATTTTCTATAAATATGTTAATACATAATATATAATTTATTAGTAACTGTTGCCAAGTACACCACAACCTTAATAAAAATCCAAAAAATCTTCATCGTTGCATATATTGCTTTCATTTTAGAATTTATTAACATATAAGCGTTTTTTATTACATTCCATAAAAATTTTTAATCTAGTTATCAGTACGTGGTATCGTTATGAATTTCATATTACGATTAAAATTTCTTTTAAACTTTTTTATTCCTTTCAGTTTATATGAATCTAAATATATTGTTTATAAATGTAAATTTATGTATTAATAATATATTTAAGTGCGCATTTTGTTTATTATTCTAAAGAACAATCTTAAACAAATTTGTTGCATGTGATACAGTATGCACAATAGTTCTTGAATGCATATTTAAACTTGAAAAGAAAAGCAATAAAATTGAGTAAACTGCAGCGTTTGGCAGAATCGTTTTATTTTTTAAGTAATAAATTTTCACCATGAATCATCCCGTTGCACATTTTTTTTATTACTAATATACTGATTGGTTGTAAAAAAGCAAATTTAACAAAATGTTAAAGCATGAAATTATTATAATTTCCAAACATAAAAGATAATTTATACAAAAATTGTTTCACAGTTGAAGAAGAGAAGAAAATGCCAATAAAAATTTTAAAAAGAGCAAAGAATATAAAAACTGTATAGTTGTAAAACAAAAATATTTTACGAATTTTATGAATTATAAATATATCTTGACCAAATGAAGTTTTTTTATGTAACCTATAATAAAAAATCTATTCACAAAAATATTTTCTTTATCTCTTAAATCAAGTTAATAATCAAACTAAATCAAAGAATTTAAAAGGCTTACATGAATAAAGCAAAGAAATTTATAAAATATTTAAACAAAATCTAATAGATTTATTTTTTTATGAAATTTTAATGTGAATACTTCTTGACTTTTATTTTTAACATAATATTATATTAACATAAGGAAAAATTGCATAAACACAAGACACAATTTGCTTCTGTACATAAAACAGTAAAAGCATGGAAAACACGTAAGCATAAATAAATTTGATAAATTTTTGTAGCAAACATGTTGGTCAGAAACTCAACAAGCAAGCAACCACGTCCTTAAATATTTCGCTTCGTAAACAATTTCAAAAAAGCTTCTGCACTACAGTGAAAATGGTGTGTTGAGGAAGGAATAAAAAATGTGTGTGCAGCAGAGAAATTATTTTAATTGCGCTACCACAAGTCTAAGATAATTATTCCCTAAGTTACGTATTAATTAATTATAATTATAAGAAAAATCAAAACGTATATACTATATGTTTGTGTGCGAGCAATGAAGATTTAATCTGCATATGATTATGATTTATTTTATTATACAAACTTGTAGTTTGATGCTTTTACTACTATAATTATAATTAATATTGTTAACACCTACGTTCTATCAAAATGCTTCAACTTCCTTTTAGTAGGTGTTTATTATTAAATATTACTAGAATTAATTAACATTCGTATGAGAGTACATTTAACCTGTGTGGGTTCCCTAAAAATGAATTATTTTTTTTAAGAAATTTGCATAAAAATCCATCAAAAATTTCATTTCTTAATATTTAAACTATAATTATAATTAGATGAACTCAAAAGTTACAAAATATTTTCGTATACATAATAGTTTTAATTAAACGCATTCGTCTTTTGTTATATTCTTGACATGTGGTTTCGTGTTATATTACATAAAATAGCTTCTCTAGGTTTTTTATTAAAACACGGAAATTGTTTTTTTACGGGTAAATATTTTTAAAATTCCTTTTATACATCGCATAATATTGGTTCGCTTTTTTTGTATAATATTAATCGGTTGATAAGAAAAAATCTTTTATATAAAAAGCAACACTCATTTATAAAGAGCCGCACTAATCTCAGATCCATTGTCTTTTAGTAACATCTCTATTTTATATGACACCCTATTATTACATCCTTCCAAACGACCTACACTCTTATTTTACTTCTACAATGTGACTGGGATGAATGTGACATCATAAAAAACACTCGGAATGAAAATCGCATTATATAAAATTAACCAAAAAAAAAAAAACTAGAAAGTATACTAAATTTATAGGCTTTATAAATACTATATAAAATTTTTATACATTACACACATAAAATATTAAAAAATGTAAAGTCAGAGAACGAGAATTTATTGCTATTTTATTTGATTTTATTAGAAATCCCACATCTGGCGGTAATTTAATATTTTCTTTACATATTTTCTTAGAAAAAATGTGGACGTTTTAGTGTATAGTCAAACATAATGAAAATGAAACTATAAAAATATTTGGAGCAATTTATTCGGCTTTACTGCCGGAAAACTTTTTTAATTAGAATAATCAAATATGTCATAAATTGTATATGTAAACGAAAATATTTTTTTATTAATTAATGTTTGACCTACTAAAGCAATAATCCAATGACTATTTTTATCAGCCTGCCGCAAATTAGAATAAATAAAAAAAAAATGCAATTTCACACGTAAATAGTAAATTAAAAATTAGGTTAATTATATTTCAGACACAAGATATGAAATTCCTTTTTTTAATAATAAATAATTAATACATTAGTTATTATTAATAGTTTAAACTAAATCATATTTTGCGTGCCTGCTGCATTATGTATATTGAAATCAACATTAAATTATAATTACATGTTTTTGTTTTATCAATAATTAAAAGGCATACCTAGAGAAATTCCTTTTAATTATATAAATTCGATAATAATTTATTCGAAACGATCGAATTTCTTATGTAGTAGATGGAATCTCTTAACAATAATTTATGTTTGAATTTCAATAATCTTTTAAAACTGAAACGAATTAAATTTTTCTTCCATCTATCTAATAATGTAATGTAGAAGAAGAGAAGAGAGAGAGAGAGAAGGTATTCGAAACTGAATCTATTGTTTTGTTATATAAACCATAAATTTTATTTATTACATCTGATTGTAAGTAGAATGTGTGTGGTACTCAATTCATATACATCTTTATTATCTTGATTGTGTTTCTTAGGCCTTTAAATTAATAAAACACACATTTTAATATCCCATTATGAGCAAACTGAAATCCAATTTCAAACTAAATGAATTTATAACAAAAGAGGGACAAAAATTAATTAATGCGTAATTTAAAAATTCAACAATATGTTGCACATCGCGTCTATTTGAATGCAATTTTCGATTTGTTTTTGCATGCATGATTATTAAAAAACACACACACACACGCACACTCACACAGTAAAGCACATTGCAAAAAAATACTGTTTTTTGCTTTTGATATTTTTCCAAGCGAATGAATCGTTTTATTATAATGCTGACTGTGGAAGTGGATTGATTATAATGTAGATGAATATCCAACATTTTATTTCCGTTAGAACGAGTGCTTCATAACCCTTTAGCTATATACAAATACAACAATATAAAAAAAATGATCGTTCTCGTAATAATAAAAATGGTATTTTAAGAAAGAATCAATTTAAATTTGATACATAAATTTTCGGATAAATTTTCTAATCTGATAATATGACAAAATAATAAAATCATATATATGATTTGGAATATGACCATTTTGTATGGATATTAGTGGCATTATTATGTAATAAAGTAAAGGGTAAATACATTTAGTGGTTTGTATGTAGATAGAAGGCATTGTATAATATGTTGAAACAGGAAAGATAATGTACATATGGAATGGTTGATATAATGAACTTAATAACTGTTTACTAGTTGTTATATCCACATTCAAATCTGTTCAAGGGATAGAGAGAGGGTCATTTTCCAACAGCAACAATAAAAACAATTAAAATGTATGCACACAATATGAAAATGGTTTTTAATTAATTTGCGCACGCACCGCACACGTTTTATTGCATTTTATAGTTTTAGTGTATGGTTGTGGATCGTATCGCATCGATGGAGGTATAATACGTCAGATAATGATGGGTCTGAATCTGAACTTTTCGTATGATCTGCGCGTTGCAAACACACATGTTGAATGCATAATTTAGCATTACCAGCGAAAAGGGAGTCTTGGTCGACCGCTTGTCAGGATGTATACCTTATTATCGATACATTGGATAAGCTGTCTCATCTGATTGATTGCAAACATACCACATCATGATAATCCTTTCATTTGCACATCCATTTGCATATCTATCGGAATTGTGCCCCCCAGCCAAACATGCATTAAAATATATATATAAAAAAAAGTGGAAATATTTAAATTTTATAACCCTCTTCTTATACAAAACTTTTAACAACATTCTAAAAATCCTTAAAAGCTTGTTTTACAAGCATTGCAAACATTTGGCTATTGAATGACATATGATTTCCTTTCCACCATGTCAGGCCAAATATAAATTTTTCTCGTTCACAGTTTAACGCCCATGAATACACCCTCCGAAATGTGAATGTATGCACGTTTTTTGAATTTTGGGATTTCCGAAAAGGCTTTAAATGGTTTAAAATAACACTTAACGTGCACAGGATGCAATAAATATATGCTAAAGCATTGGGATTATGTAAGAGGGTGATTAAACCGAAAAATTTCTCACTTTTGCAGCTATTTCAAGTCTCAAATTTCATCCATCACCGATAGTGGTTGTTTGCTCATAGAAAATTTTTATTACAAAGGAGAAGAGATTGTTATGCGGTTTAGATATAGGATTTTTCCTATAGGATAAGTTTCCCCTTACAATCTTACTTTAACCATGCGTTCTATAAGGTGGCCATTATAGGCAGCAACATCTCGTAATATGTAAGGGTCCGATCGGTTATAAAAAAAGCCGCGAAAAGAAAGACATTCTGACCCTCAAATAACATCAAGGGGACTCTCTGCACTTGCAACCCTCCGGTTCAATTTGACGCAGTTAACCTCTAGCTGGCATAGAAATCTCGACTCTATGCACCATGAGGTAAAGATCAAAAATTCAAACATCTAATGATGTGGATGGTAAAATTGAGTTTTTCTCGGAGGCTTGATGTATGAATACATAAAGACATGGGCTTTTTGCAAGCTGCTGCACGTGATATCTTTAATATCATAACGCTGCTTTTATATAACGTGTTTTCCAGTCCGGCATCGTCTTGAATGGAGGAATAATGGGAACACATTCGTCGAACGACATAATTTAATTTTATGGAAACAATAGGGTGGTGGTGGTGGTGGTGGCGTTTGCCGCTCTTTTTTAGGGATGTTGCTGGGTTGTTGTTTTGCTGTCGGGTAAAAGCGAATAAATCCCTTCCTTCTATAGCAGTGCAAACTATTTAAATTTAGATCTGATAAAATCCGGTATGGTCCAGTAGTGGTGCATGTCTCTCAACGTAGCTGACAAGACTACAATGGGTCCCTTCAGCCGTTATTTCGCTCAACAAAGCTATGAAGTGATATTGGAAATAGAATATTTCGCTCCACTTCACACTTTCATGCTGCCAAATGTAAATAAGGGATCCAGCTATCTGATGTAAAGGGTTGCGCGGATTAAACCGCAGAATTAGTTCGGATCGACTGTTTTAAAAGTGCTGAAACCTGGCATGTGCTTTTTCATCCCCATTTTCACACGTACCATGTATTCAATATACAAATATTTAATTTAAAAAAGAAACATATGCAACAAGAAACTTTCTAATAAAAAAGAATCTTAGTAAATATAATTCTATAAGATACGATGACACTTTAGATCCTACTTTAGTGTTGGATAGTCTCGATAGTACGTTCATATAAACATTTTCCACCCAATTTTCATATATTTTTTTTTACATAGATACGAACAATATTTATACATATACCGGAGAGACTCTTTTAATAAACTTTCAGGTACTTGTAATAAAAAAGGAACTTTGTGTGCACATTTTACGAGTAGGATTTTAGGGAAAAGACGCTTTCTAATAAGACAGCAGGGAGCACATGTAGAGCTCAGCATAAACACGGTGGTGCACGTGCATTACGTGCTGCCACGTGCACTTTCCTCGTAAATCCATCTCAGCTCAACACACTGATGGACTTTCATCAAAACTTGTAATATTTCGCTTGTAGAACTTCTTAAAGCTTGATGATTAACTCGATTATATATTTCCATTAAATAGCATTCTGCTATATTAACTAACTTAACTAATTTGTGCTTTAATAAAACTGGGAACTAAATGAATGCAGACGCAGGTGGCGCAATACAATATAGGGTCAAAATCAATCCTGCAACACATGTCGATGATGTTCCAGACGGCAAAAAATCACGCGCCGCCTTCAACGATATTTGTAATATCAGTTTCTGTATAAAAGGAGTTAATTTATTGACATAATTAATAATATAATGAACCGGCTCGCTTCTACTAATAAAAAAAAATGATAAAAGAACGCAACACTTGTTCGTAATATTAACATTTAAATATTTCCCTTTTAAATCAACGTGAAACATTAGCACATAAAAATTTATGAAGAGTCCCTGATTGCATTAATAATGTTTGATTACAAAAATCCTCAAAAAATTCATACATAACTTACGATTAGTATTAAAAAAAGGATTTTTTTATGTATCAGTGACAAGTTAATAACATATATCGTCGAAAAATATTATGAATATTTAACTAATAGCAGATCAATGAACTCTTCCAAAGTAAATCTAACTATTTATTGCTTTTGTAGGTGTATAACGAACACAAGATAATCCCTTTTGATATTTTCCACAAAGTGACTATGCATATTAATCAAGTATTCATCAATATTCAAAACAATTTTTTTATTATTATTTAGATTTTTTTATTATTACTCTGAAAAGACTAGTAATCAGAAAAATATTTTATATTTTGTGTAATAATGGACTTTAAATTGATGTGTAGCCTTTAAATTTTTTTAAATAAAAAAATAAGAATTTCTAAGAAGTTTAGTGATGGGTTATTGCAGAAATCGTTTAAAAAAAATTGTAGGTTTCAAAAAGCTCGCTCATATCATAATTGGCACATTTAGAAAACATTAGAAGTTCCATATTGGGTATTATGAGCTTTGAATGTTTGTAAGAGTAATATAATGAGCGATTCTAAAACAGCTTGAGGGTTTTTGGGATGAGAAGGTCGTCATTTAATTAGCTAAATATCGGTTTCATATTGTAGGTATCCGTCAGTAACCTTCATCATTATGAATCCCAAAAAAAATACACATTTTGTTCGGTGTTAAATGTTCGACTATATATTAAGCGAAAAATTAAACGGCGATACCGGTAAAGATTTCGCCTTTATGACTTTCATCACGAAACAATATTTGTAACAAAAACCTGTTATATTTCAATAAAATTTGCATACATGACACGTTCCCATACAGATACTAACAATGGTTGTGTAAAGCTTAAGGAAGGAGCATATTTAGATATGGAAGCATTCAAAATAAACATTTTCAGTCAAAACAAAACACCCTCGCATTAAAGCTTAATTAGGAAAACAGCAATAACGCAATGCTGATTTATGTCTATGTCTATTTTTATCATTTTGACAAATCGTCACATTCTCTCACTAACGTATGTATGCACTTCTTTTTTCAACCTCACACGTTGTAAACGACAACAGCTATTTGTGGACGTAATGCGGATTATAAATTTTAATTGTGACTCTTTTCACACCACACGTGTGTTTACATTTTCTCTTCACTCTTTATTTTTTTCCGTTTCTAGCGTTTTTTTTTTCATCATTTTGTGTATTTTATTCTTTTGTGTGTGTGAAAATTACACTCTTTTCATGTTTGTTTTTATATCTTTATTTACTCAATGCGAAAGAGATATTTTTAACCAAGATAAGATTTTTTTCATTCACAAACTATTCATTAATAATGAATTATTCTTTCAACACATTAAGTAAAATCATAAAAAAAATTCTAGGTATACAAAACGTTTGCATTAGTTAATTAGAATTTATTTAATATTTATCATTTTAATTGAATTGATTTATAGGCAATTTAATAATATAAAAGTACAGTTTGCAATTATCTTCAATTCAAATTAATTGGGTAATAATAAAATGTTGTTACTAAACAAATGCTAAAATTATTATAATAAAAATTTAAAGATATTATTATATCGAAAAATATTAATCAGCTGAACATAATATTAAAGAAAAAAAGTATTTTTAGTTTGGTAGCACAAATAGATTATTAAAAGAATTGGTTCCTTAAAAGACTAACCAATAATCATTAAATAAGGGTTTCAATTCGTCTAAGTATAGGTTACACGATAAAAGTTTATTGGTTCCCAGTTGTTATACATTTCAACAATAATTTTGTAAAATTTTTAATAATAATTATATTTTATTAAAAAAATTATGTTGTCTATAAGAAAAAGAAAAGTTTTATAAATGTGCACGAGTTGCCATCAAGTGGAATTGGCATATTTTTCTTTAGTTGGGGTGTTTAACAATGCAAGAGCATATTTGAATTCTGAAACGTCCCATTTCTGGCCGAGACATGTAATTTCGGTTTAGAAGTTAACATTTATGCGAATAAGTTTTGTTGAATGACCATGTGTAGGAATATTTGCAAACGACGTCAAAAAGTCAAAGTTTTGTTGTTTGGTTGAATTGATCTGACGTGCAATGGTTAAAGGTAAAATGATATGTTTCAAAACAAAATTTAATTGAACTTAATTTTCCTAGCTGGAAAATAAAAAATTATATAACTGATGATATGTAACATCAATTTAAACCAAATAATGAAAACAAGCCATTTAATAAAAGGGTTTATGAAATTATATTTCTCATCGTACCTGATATTATATTTTAAATGAACCGATGATTGCAGTCTGTTTTTATAAGCAAATAGCTCGCAGCTAAATTAAATGCATTCTTACATATTTTACTATAATTATTCTCTTTCGAAATTATTAAAATCTTTCGGTCGTTTGTCATATTTATGTTGGCATTTTTAAAGCACATATAATCATCTGATGGATCCATCACAATCGACTAAACTTAAGAAGAAAAAATCTCATCAAACTTTAACACGCTTTAAAATATAACCGCACGAAAATATATACTTTATGGATATAAAATATTTTTATGACAAATCAATTTTTTTAGATAAGACAACGTTCAAGTTAATATCAGTCTTTACATCAGAAAAGAAAAAAAGAAAACGTTCAAGTTAAGATCAGTTGTATTACATTTACGCGTTTATAAAACTTAAATTAATTTATGCAATATATTCTTCAATATTATTTAATTATAGGCATAAGACATATGATATTCAATATCTTTCAAAATCTTAATTTAGTTGATAAAAAATATTTTTATAGCAGTGAAACAAAATGATCATAAAATAAAATGTAGAAATTGTAGAAATTTATAAAGAAAATATTTTGTTTTGTAATAAAAATAAAATTTAAAGATTTTGTTACATCTAAAATAAACAATAGTTTTTAGTTCAGTTGTTAAGTTCCTCCTCATTTTACAATATATCAAATCAGATTTAATACAGAATTTATTTAGCTGAAACAAAATCATTTTCAATATAATTTAATGAAATTGCATTAAATTTTCATTGGGTTGTATTGTCATTTTAATGCAAATTTTTGGTGTATAAAGAATACTAAAGGGAACTTTTAAGAAGTGTAAGTACAAGAGATCGTGCTATTGACATATCATCGTGTGAAACACATTCCAATTTAAAAATCGTCACGATCTCTCAATAAAAACGAAATTGAATAATGCATGGAAGGTGCAACGTATGTATAATGGAATTAAATTGGATATAATTATGTAATTCAAACACGAACACAAACAATATAAATAAATTTTTGTCTTTTTCTTTTTTGTTTATGCAAAGTTTTGTGTTTTGTATGCATCATTAACGCGGTTATATTGTATTTGTAAATTTATTTATTGAATATTGTAATTGTTCCACTTTCACAATGTATTATAGAACAACAACAACAACAACAACAACATACACATGTGTGTGCGCTACATGCTAAATCTCCCAACTTGTATATTTAGTAGTAATTGTTAGTAGTATACAATGCTCGTTAAAGTAAATTGTCACTAACAGTTTGTGAATCAGTCACGTATTTTATGCCTTATATTTGGCCATAAATTGACTGAAAATTTCATTAATAATTCACATCATTTTTGAAATATTCATTTCAAATTAAGCGCAATAAATTGAAAACTTTCTTCATTAATGATTTAAATAAAAATGTTTGTAAAATGATCAAAGCATCAAGCATAAGAGCAAAAACGTTGCGTAATTGCAAAAGGTTATTAATTAAAGTATATTTGGGAATATAAATTCTTCAAATTCATTATCCTCCCATTGAAACTTTATGTGAAATTATTATGATTATTACTTGCTTGCTTGTTTATTTACAAAACATAAGAAAAATTAAATGATAGAACAGATAAAATCTCAAAAACGTAAATAATTGAATTAATACATAAAATGAAAAAGTTTTGCTCGTCAATTACAATATAATACATCCATAGAATTCTATCTATAATCAGGTTGTATTAGAGGTCAAACATTACTTCAATTATCTTTGAACTTAGTGGTTTTCATAAAGTAATAAGACAAATAGGCGCTCCATCAGCTCTTTACTTACAAGTCCGTAATCACAATGAACATTAAACGCAATTATCAGCTAATAGACATTCACTTAAATTTAACAAAACAATCGCCAATCAATAAAACTTCTTTAATATACGTAAAACGTTGCTAACTTAGTAGAAAAAAGCAATGTTGCTGTTTTAATTAAAACGATTTGAATTAATTCGTAGCGTTGTAATTGATTGTGAGTAATTAACAGCAACTAATCTGCCAACTCCTACGCTCATCAGTGCATAAAGAAGACCACCGTAGTTTAAGACATTTACCTTCATTAACAATAGCTCCACGAATAGACCTTCGAGCACACAATGAGAAAGAGTGATTTTATTATTATGGTTATATTTTTAATTAAAAAGGAAACGTTATTTCGGGGAAAAAGGCATTTTTAGTTATTGATTCAATTTCCATTTCATGGCGTAATATTACAGAAAGTGTTCTTTTTTCGTCTTTTTCTTCATCTAAATCGACCATTTTTCTGGGTATACTTTTCTACATAAAGTGCAAGTGCATCATCACTCGTGACGTTTTCTCGTGATGTTTGCTAGCATTGTTCTATAGCCTCATCACGATTGTATATCAATCTACTCGATCTGCAATACCATGACTTGTATTTGAAACCCCCAACAATACATAACATTTATTAACAATTACCGACAATATCGCACAAACGAACGAACGAACGAACAGATATCAGATAGGAGTAAAGAAAGACTCTTACTTCATGTTTATTACGTAAGAATCTCATTTCGGATGGAGAATCTATTTTTATTATTAAAATTCCTTACAATTGACTCGTTTTTTTTTATTTCTTTTAATAGTGTCATACTCTCTGAAATGCGCGCTTTTATAACCAAGAAGATAAGATCGTAATCGATTTAAATGTGACTATACAAAAAAAAATAATTTCATTGTTATGAGATACTTTCTAATTTCAATTGTTTACATTTTAAAATTCATGACTAAATAGATAATGATGATGGTAATATACTTAATGACACTGCAAAAATTTTATATAAAATTTGTTTGATAAAATCATTTTTAAATTACCTATATTTGATTTAATAAAAACATTTTAAATAAATTTGAAAATATTGTATATAAATCGTAATGAGTTATTTTTAAATTAATGTATATTAATTAAATTATTTGTTAAATATCTACCTATTAAATTATTATTATTCCTGTAAACAATACTACTAAAATTTAATAAAATATTATACATTTTATGCAACTTGTTCAAAATTTAATATAATAATTTGAAGTAAATTATTGAAAATAATAATAATTGAATTAAAAATGTATAGGTATATTATATTATCATTTAATTAAATAATAATAAATGAACAAATATAATAATTTAATTTTTTTAAATTGAAATTGAATATAAGAGGAATATTATTTTTATGTAAAACTTCGTAGTAACTTAATAATTGTTCACTCAACGATCTAATTGTCATTTGAAATATTACAGATAAATAAGCACTAATTAGATGAGCAAATATAATGGCATAAAATTCAATAATTGGCTGAAACATAGCGTAAAGAAACACAAAAACTACATCTTTTGTTGGATAAAACTTTATAATTAAATATATATATTCTGGAAAATTGCAAGGAAATTATCAATTAATTTAATAAGAAGTTGTCTGTTAAATACAATATCATGTCTGTTTATAGACAAATTTCTGTTTTAGTTCGTTTAACTTTATAGTAATAACAATAATAATAATAATGTAATGTTTTTTGTTAAATTATTAGTAATTTATTTCATTAGACAAAAACGATTATTTAATGAATTGCTAGTTTAATTTGTACTTTTAACATAAATTAGGTATACTTAAATAGTCTGCAAAATATAACTAAATATGAAAATAAGAAAAGAAAGAACAAAGAAGTTAGTAATGGTCGTAAAAAACGGTTTATGCAAGGCAATAAAAATGCATTTTCGTTGAAAGAAACTTTTGCTGATTATAAATAAAATTAATGAATCTTTTGTTTAAAGTAAAATTTTAATCATGTTATAACTTAATTAAGAAAAATTATATTATTGTTTGTAGG
The DNA here is from genome assembly GCA_027574845.2 of Deinopsis erosa. Lineage (NCBI taxonomy): Eukaryota > Metazoa > Arthropoda > Insecta > Coleoptera > Staphylinidae > Deinopsis > Deinopsis erosa. The sequence goes on from JAODFZ020025397.1 coordinate 16,169, forward strand.
TAAAAACCGGAAGAAATAAAACATTATAAAATTAGTTGTAAGAGGCAGAGAAAAATCGTCGTAAATAAATCTTCCAGTTGATACAAAGAGTTGTTTTAATTTCGTTAATGAAAGACGTACTTTTTTTGGCATTGGTGTGGAAAATTGGCGTGTCACATGTTTTCTATATAATGTTTTTAATTAAAATCAAGCCACGGAAAAATTTACATAATATTTGGCATCTGCTTGGAGCTTTTTTCCTTACTTTGTGGTATTATAAGCTTGCTGCATCTGGTTCTTATAATATTATAAATAGTTTCCGGATTATAATCGGAAATATAAATTGTTGGAATGAAAGTTCTTAATCATATCCAAACTGCTTTTATTAGTGTCTAATAAAAAGATCCAATTTAGCTATGATGGACAGTTAATATAATTGAAATGATTATGGAAGCCACCCCCAATATTTATTGCAAACAGATGAAAACTTTTATGAGTCTTCGAATAACAATATAAAAACTAATTCGTTTTCTATTATTTTCTCTTATTTTCTTATAGTATTTAAAGCTGTACTCTCCAAGGATCATCTTGGTCAGAGGTCGTGGTCGAGATGGGTTTGAGTGCATTATGTATGAGTCGTTGAATTCGGAATGGCAAACATGTGTCCTATAAGCACTTTGCTGTAACCTCTCAAGAGGATAAGAACATCTTTGAATAGAAGAAAAAATAATTCGACGGTAAACCAACACAACAGTTGGAAGAATTCTTTCATTACCATATTTTTTGCTTAAAAAAGCAGCAAAAAGTAGAACTTAGCTCTTCTTCTTCCTCTGCCATGCAACACAAATTTTATTTTTTATTTGCGGATATTGTGGTCGCAATTTACTTTTCTTGTTGATACTTTTCGTTTTACAGAATACGAAAATAAGAAAAAGGTTTAACAATTTAATCAAGAAATCTGAAAACGACAAACAGAGGAAAAATTCTCTAGACGTGCGTTCGTTCTCTCAGTAATATTTTACTCTATTTACAGATTGACAAACATTTTTATACAACCGTATGGTGGAGATTGATTGCTTTGAGATCAACTGACGGTGTGTGACCTGCAAAAAGTCAACTCTTTGACCTATGACCCTTCTTCTTCTTGTTCGTTATGCCTTTTTTACGACGCTTCAAGAACCACAAAATTGAGAATGTCAAAACACATTCCATTTCACCTTGTTCTTATTTAACAAGATTACCCTTCACATACCAAACTATATATATATATATATATATCAATATATAAAATATTTTAATTTAAATAAATAAAAAATGGTGATTATAAGGTAAAGACCACCACCAGTTTAAGTGCATTTACAACCCATTGATTTGCTTTAATAATACATCAACTAATTAGTTGAAATAATAGAGTAAAGGAGGTACGTCCTCTTAATATATCATCATAACATTCCCACAACCTTGTTTAACAACAAAATAATTGAAATGCAAAGTAATTGGAATGTGACGTAAGTCATTTTAATATTATTTCTTGTAACTACTGGAATAGTAAACTCTCCACCTGGTCATAGACTCTTATATAACCAAATGGGTGGTCTACACTTCACCTGCTTTAATAAAAAAATAGCTTCATTTTAATTACATTTTATGTTTTCATTTTGTTTGCCACTGCATCTCTCCCATTTTATTGTTATGTTAATTAGTAATATGATATTGTAATTAATTCATAATACAAAAGCGTGCTTCAAATTTATTGTAATTAATTTCTCTGCTTTGATAAAAATTTAATTTATATTTTAATCTGTAAACAAAATGAATTTTTTTATTTAATTAAGTTGCAGATTTTTAGTGTGGTGGCTTAATTAAATCTCTTATGCATTTTCTGCACATTTTTTCCTCTCTTTTAATTTATATCAAATTTAATTATAGTTTTCATCTGTATGTTGATTATAATTTTCAAAATGCAAATATTTAAATCTACAACAAAAAAAATTATTCTATTCTCGTTATTTGTTTGCAAATATTAATTTATAAACAAAAACGTTTTTGTTTCATATCATAAAATTCATTAAAATGATGAAAATTGTAGAATAATAAACGTTGAGTAATTGCAATTAGATTTGATTATGATGAATAACCAACAATATCAAATTATTTAGAAATGAATGTTATGTTTTTTTTATGTATGATTATTTATTTCAAATTAAAATTAAACAAAATTAATTACAATATGCGTGCATGATAATTTATTATAAAGCCTTGTTCATCAGTTTATTTTTAAATTGATCAATTTTTATTTCATCCAAACAATAATTTTTAATATACATCATTGAAAATTATAGTAATTTATACCTCACTCACTCACACAGGTCCACAATTTTATCATCTGCTTTATGTAATTGCAAATCTCTCTCTCACAAGCTCATCAACTCAACCACACTAGTAGGACTAAACGACAATTTTTAAAAGTAATAATCGTAAAAGATTATTGAATTGGATGGAGGCAGAAGAAAAAACGGAGGAAAAAATTTGTATTTAGAGAAGCAACTAATTATATATTACGTCTTCTGTTTAAACAGTTAAATCAATTTCCTTCGCATGTTCTCACATCCTTTATTACCTAATTCGTAGCCAATTGGTTTTAGAAGCTGATATATTACTAATAATCAGCAATTTAATTCAAAATATATGCTTAGTGGTAATTGATATACAAACATGTCAGTAACTCATCACTCATATTCAATTATATGTAATAAATGATTTTAGAAATTAGACATTTTGAAAAGATTAGTTTTTAGTTTAAGCAGCAAATTGAAAGATTTATGTTGAACTACAATTTTTGATTAAAATTTGTTCAATTGATTGGTAAAATGTATGTTATTATATCAAAGTGTTGTAATTGGTGTTTTACAAAACAAATATGTTATGTTTAGTGAGAGATTTATTTTATTGCAGATATCGTTCAATCAGAATATGTATGTTGTGTGTATGTGTGTGTGTGTGTGTATGTGTATAAAGTTGAAATCCTGCAAAACTGTCAACTCACTGAAAGAAAGTGTAAATGCGACGACGACTGAAAACTTGTTTCAAACAAGGATTAGCTATTTTGAAACACAGATATCGTTTGTAGATAGGCGACTGTAAAGTTTTCAAAACTCACGGATTACTTTTACTTTTCTCTCTGTTCCCCATCGTCGTCGTCGTCGTCATTGAAGACGAACAGAAAACTTTTGTCTATATCTTATGAAAGCAAACGCGCTATCCTAAAACTTCTCCCAAGAATATAATTAATATTTTTTGTAGATACACTGTCATTACGACAGTTTTGTTGCTCCTTACTTACTTAGTAAAAAACTATGCACTAAATATCAACTTTAGTAAAGTACTTAAAAACAGATCTAAATTAACAAACTAAAATCTATGTTTCTTACTAGAGCATAGTTTATTAAAAAAAAACACCACATTTAATTTAATTAAATTTAGAAAAAGGTTTAATAATTTACGTATATATAAATGCGGTTAATGAAGTGACAAAATGAACACACCGAAATAATTTTAAATAAATTTACATTTCATTATATTCGAGTTTTAGTTTCTAAACCAAAAGCAAACAATTATATTGTCATTCTAGCTAAATTTAACAGTAAAAAGCTTGAATTTCACACTAAATACATTTGGGATGTTTAATTATTTCCATATGTTTGTTTAGTATTATATTGAATGAAGAAGTAATGCCAAATGCAATAAATAAATTTAACGTTCCGTGGCAATATTTAATTTCAAAAAGAAAATTTAATTGACGTGTTGTGTGTGTGTGTGTGTGTGTGTGTGTGTGTTTGTGTTTTTATGTGAATGCATAAAAGTTCAGCATCATTCCTAGAGCTAGCAGCTGTAACCAATTCATAACTGCATACAAACGACACGGTTTCGCAA
>JAODFZ020025403.1:0-13591 GCA_027574845.2 Deinopsis erosa
AATATTAGTTTGTTATATTATTCACCGATTGTTGGAATGGAGAAATAATTCAAAATAGACCTGTTCGTCCCTTGATGGCAAGTTAATGGTTTTGACAATTTGCACACAATTTCCATGAAACACGTTTAATTTTCATTGCAGTATATTTGATATAGGGTCCATTTTGTTGCCAGATTTAGCAGTTTAAGATCGTTCCTAACAGCTATTTAACTTAACAACGTCGTTAAATTGTCATAAAACGCAATTACAACTCCAATTATCATTTTCGGTTTATAAAACAATGGCAATTATCAAAACATTTATAAACTTTTTTCTGTTATATTTTTTATTTTCGTTTGCTCACTTTTTTATTCAGAATTTTACATTCAAACTTTTCTATAGGCGTGTGATAAATCTTTGCATCCAAACTGACAATGAAGGATTTCTGTGCTGATATCAAAGCTCTTGGATTGGAAAGCTTGATGAATAGCCATGAGGTATTTTTTAGGGCTTAAACTTGCAAATGTATCGTTTGAAAATGTTTAATCGCATATGATAAATATTTAAATGTCCAAGTGCATAAAACGAGTTATCGTTTCAAAACACTTCAACGTTGTTGTCAAATAACGTTCAAGCTATCGCTATCCATATAAAAAATTGATGTTATTAGGATTTGGCAGAAGAGAAAGTCTTTTTAATTAAACCGCACCCTCAACTTTCAACTATATTTGACATCAGAAAGCCAATTCTATCTACCTTCATTCGAGTAAAAACTCATTAGTTCACATTGAAAAACTACAATCATCGTGATTTGTGCTTTGTCCACTGAGAAACCCCTCTCAGAAGGGATTCAACTTTATAGACATTTGATAAATTGTTATAAATGACTTTAAACCACCAGTATAATAATTTATTATCTCCCCATCTACATATACATGCGCATTTATTAAATCACAATCAATAAAACTACCTTTGCAAGGGTAAATATTGAGAATATTGTTGTAATTATTAAAACTACGACACATTGAAATTCAAATTATCTAGCTAACTCAAGTTCTATACAACTAAATATCATTTTATGCAGATTTGAAATTAAATTCTTAGCTCGTCTCTTCCACATATTAACCATTCTGATAATATCACCTTAGCGCAAGCAAATTCAACAAGATTACTGAGTGGTTGCTTCGTCTTTATCTCCTATAATTACATGAAACTTATATTAATATATCATTTACGTTTTTATAATAAGACGAGTAAAAACTACGTCTAGGAGAGAACGAGGTACTGCTTTTTCTGATGCGAAAGATACTTTGTGGAAACACAATTTTCGATAAGTTCTTTTATCTCTTTTAAACATCGAACGCGCAAGCTTAAATTTTTTGTAGCTTTTAGCCATGGCTTCGTTTTCGTTTAACCTTTTCCACTTTTCGTACATATCCAACAAGAATGGATTGCAGGAAATTTATGAGGAAATGAAGGTGTATTCTTTTACACTATCTTATAAACCGAGCCATATATCAGTTACATTTTCCAATTAATTTTTTGTCTTTGCATATTTACATAGCGTGAGGCGTTTTTTATAAAAGGAAAAAAGGAGGAAAATCAAACCGCTGTGTTGTTTATTAGTTTTTTTTTTGCTGCATAGATGTATGGAAATATACATTTAGTTGAATTAAAGGCTTGCATGCAGAAAATGAGTTTTTTCAAGTTTACAAGTCCTGCGCGTAATGGTTTGGTTCGTTCCGGTATATGTTTTGAGACTGAAGCCTTCCAGTCCTGCAAACCCATCTTCATGAATATCCATGTACATTTGCATATCTGTATTACTGCAATTTACAAACAGTACAAGTAACGCTACCACCTGCATACTGAGTCCACCCCCTTTGGAGCTTATAGTTAGTATGTTTGAGAATCAAATTATAAAAAAATTTTTTTGTTTGAAGAAAAAGTATGGCCTCTGGGTTTGTGCTAAATGACTAGAACGACTGTTCTTTGAGAAACTTTAAACGTGGAAGCATTTGTTCTTTATTGTCTTCAATTATAGCTGCTTCCAAATTGTTTGTATTTATTAGCCACGATATTAAATGTGCTTCTTTATTTTTCTATTAATATTGAATTTTTCCTTAAGCAACACATGTTCAGTCTTGAAATAAAACTCGGGTAAAAAGTACTAATTAAGTTTTAAAGCTAAGAATGGTTAATGAAATGCAAGTGTTGATTTTTCCACCAGAACGATCATTATAATTACTTTGTCGTCCTAGGCTCGTTAAAGCACCATAGTGCACTTTTAATTTTAACAACTTTTTTTAAACTTATTTGTTTGAACTTTTCTTGAAAATTAATGGCGTTCAAACACTCTCCTCTTCTTCTACTTCTTCTTCTTCATTTACATCTGGCTTAAAAAGTCACGTAATTCTGTTGGGAATGTATATGCTTTTTCTTAAATTTATAACTAAATCATGGCTGTGTCGAGAATTGTAGCTAGGGTACAATTCACAATGCCCTCTTTACGGTTGCCCCAATATATAATAGGAAAGGAATGAAAAGTTGGGTCCGTTTTCATTTTATGTGCACATGGACGTGTCGCTATATCTTTTCTATACACCCACAACTGATATTAAAAAATATATATTTGAGATTGTAACGGTTGAAAGAACCTTTTACCACCCTTGTTGATTTATATTGCATTTACAAACGAAAATTAAATAAAACGGAATCTATCTATATGAAAAATAAATATATCAAAACATATTATAGTTATTGATTGAATAAAAATACATTTAAGTTGAATTATCTTTTTAACACTAGAATGAACGTGTTTGCAATGGCCATTAGCTGCAACTAAGTTTCATTTAGATTAAGCACTCTCGTTTCTGGTATCTCTACGCTCACTTAACCGGATAAAACCATACTGTTCTTGGTCATTTATAAAAGTATTTGCACTAAGAGAATTGAAAAACATTTCAGGAAAGCATTTTTTTAATAAAAAAAATAATCTATTATTGTTAAATGTATTGTTAATTACTACAAAAATCGAATTATTCTTTTTGTAAACAACAGAGTTATTGTATTTACATCTAAATGATATAACAATATTTAATTTTGTTAATCGTTTTAAATTCTAATAACTTTGGAAAAGTTTTGAACGCTGTTTGTTTTATTTGCATTTTAATTCGTATTGTTTTGTTAGTTGTTAATATAAAAGTGGGCTTTTAATGTGGTTTCGAGAGAAAGGTATTAATATCGTTTTTATATAAATGAATTAACAAAGTTTGCAAATCGTTTTTATGTAGGGATGAATATGCTGGTGCGGAAATCAGAAGATTATGCAGGAAATTACAATTGATGCACAAAGTTCAGGTGCGACAGAATTAATTCTAGTTTAAATAAGGTGTCTAATTTGGGAAGTTTTTAATTGGTTCTATTCAAGTGAATAGGAACATAGGTGGTAGTGGTAGTGGAGATGAGTTTTAGGAGCAAAATGTAAATGACATATTTGCAATAGGAGCTGGGGGTATTTGATTATTTCATCGCGTAAGAGATGCGGCGTTTAGCAATGCAGATGGCACTCTAGAAGCGATGCGATTGCAAATGACTGGACCGCATCTACATATCTTATTCTGTGAAGCGCGAAATATATAATAGGAATAAGACCAGAGGCAAACGGTTATCACTTTTTTGGAAGTAAATCAATATTTGTGATAGCGCTAGTGGCATACCACCAACTTGATTTCTTTTTACATTTCGTATGTGTTTTTTGTCGCAATTTTTCTTCCCTTTTCTATCTATAATTGCCAAATAAGACAACTCATTTTATTATTCAAATACGCGCTTCGTCTTCACCGCCGCACAATCAGAAATCAAACGGAGGAGAAGAAGCAAAAAAAAGTTTTTTCGTTTCTATGTTGAGTGAAGGTTTTATCATCGCACATTTAAATTTCTCCTCGTTTTTCACTGACGGAATAGTGGGGAAATGCATTTGTCTTTCACTTAATATGATTTTAATGAACTTCTTTACTGATACTCTTTACTTTTGACTCATTTTCTTTATAGATAGAATATCTTTCTTTAATACTTGAATGATAATTGTTTATAAAGTAGCAACACATTGCCATTTAATATGAAAAATAAGCTCATGGTCAGTGTGTAAGCTTATCCGGATTGAACGAGCTTACGCAATTAGGAGTCCACATCGTGCCAAAGCTCTTTGTATGTCAGCTCAACAGGTGATTTCAGGTAAACATCACCACTATGGAAATAACATTCCAACCACTTGTAATATGCATGAAGTATTATTACAATTGCGCTTTTGTTTTTAGCCATCCATGTTACGAATGAGTTTAAAAAATAATAATTTAAAACGTGGAGACAATCATAAATATATAGAGAAAACGTTTTTAGCAAAATGGAAAATCCCATTTTGCTCAATTAATCGTACTAATGCACCACTTTATTTCACTATACAAACATTAGAATATAAAAATTGCCGGCAATTTTTATACGTCATTGCTTCAAGCTACGCACTTTGATAAACACTATCTGCTCCTCTTCAGTTATGCGGTGAAGGGGAAAAGTGTAATAATTTCCAGTCTCTAGAATACGTCCTCTTTTTTTGTTATTTCATTCTCAACTCTAAATAATGCTTGTGTTTTAACCCTCTTTAATGTAACCGCGTATATTATTGTCGTATTCTTTTTAATAACAATTTATTTGTCACAAATCACGCTTCTATTATACCAAGTTTGAGATAAAAAGAAATTACTCTTTTCTTTCTTATTGTTAGTGGCGTGTGTACGTGGTGAGATTTTATTGCTAAGTCCAGTAAACCGCAATTCAGATTAAGATAATCTTCTCATTGGGAACAGTAAAACTCGTCGCCGTGCTATATTTTATAGCGTGGTTCGTGTTAATTGCCAGCTTAATCTAATGCCTTACTAAATTTCAAACTTTACTCAAAAAAATTGTAATGATTAGTCGCACCTGAAATTATAGTTATTAATCAATATTATTTAAATTGATTACATAATTCGAACTTTATTGGAATATTTTATTGCAGTATTTTATTAATGATTTTTCGAGATTTACTTAAAAATCACAAAGTCATTTTTTTAATAAATTCTAAAATTAATTGACTGTAAAATTTGTTTTTTAATATATTCTGGTAATCTGGTTAAAATGTTGACGCGAGCGAGATAATAATACTAATGGTTATATATATATATATACGTTTTATAAAGTAGATTAAATAAAAAAAGCCTCCCTTTGCTGTATTTTTAATTTCATTAATATAATGAAGCTGTAAAAAAATTAAATTGATTTTCAACTTTTATCTTTTGTTGTTGAGAAAAATGTAAATAAATTGACACGAATTTCGTTTATTTCCCTTTTCATTATTTGAGTCTATGCGCTGCGATTGACGTTTTAATAATAATTTTTTAAGGGTTGACTGTTATTATGAACAACATTGAATGTTGGAATTCATCTCATTGATCAATGTTAAGTAATCGCACATTTCGAAGATCAGTGGAGCGTATAATGGCGTCAATAGCCTCACCGGATATCCATTAAAGATTCCAGCAATACCAAAATGCTTTTTCAAAATCACCCACACGATTTTAACGCTTTTATAAACCCATTGTGCAGTCTTTTATTAATTATTTGGCATAATTTTCATTTTTAACCTTATTCCTCGACGTACAATCATTTAATTTCCGTCTTAGTTTGTAACCTGTCTCTTGCTTTATGCATAGTCTTACCGATGTTGGGAGCGTTTTCTCCCTCAGTGAATCCAAAAGCTGGAAACATCAATCTTCCCTCAACTTCCTGTTTCATTACGCAGAAGATTCATCTTGCGTGCGAGCGTCGTTTTTAACTTCAATTGTGTGAATATTAACCAGATTTAAACGAATTTTGCACTTGAATACTTTATTACCAAACTTTAAATCGAAAATAATCAAAATTCCTATCTTCTCTTTGTATTAATGCTTCATTCAGTTCAAATTCAATGGATTTCTTTATGATGTTATTTCTTAGCATCTTTATTTGCGGTCTTTTTAAAAAATTTCTAGAAATAAGAAAAAACTTCTTAGCATGTAAGTTATCTTTTTAGCTAAAATATATGAAATATGCAAGTGAAACTGAAAAGTAATATAAAGATTTCTGGTGTGTTCATTTTATTTCTTTTATATTACATCAGCTGCTTTAACATAGGAATTTGATATAGCGAATATGAGAAAATGTTGAATTCGTAGCGTTTTTTTTTTGCAGTTCTTTATTTTATTATTCCTTAAGGTTTTTTTAACATAACTCTCTGGAGAGAATGCACACAAAAGATGAAAATATTTTTTCCATTCGTTGCATAATTGCATGAATATATATTGTCAATTTTTTGGTCATCCGGGATTAAATTAAATTTTCTCCATTCGTGTTCGGTCTCGTTTTTTGTTATTTAATTTTCATTAAAGACTTCATAACAAAGAATTGTTTACAAATATTTTAATCAAATGGCATACAGAATTTGCTCATCTCTTTTATTGTATTGATCATTTTTTACCAATGGTCACTATTCACAAATCCCAAATCCTGTTACTGAATCCCAAACCCAAATCAAATTTGATTGATGAATTTCTCGTTCAATCTCAAGAGAATATGTCACAATGGTGTTGTACGCATACACTCATCTCCACGTATAACTAATACAATTTAAACATTATTTACTTCTTAGTGGAGAAGAAAAATCAAGGAAACAAATTGGATTTGGAACTTTTATTACTTCAAAAATCAACGCACGTGATAAAAGTTAAAACGAATTATGTATATTGGCTTTTATATTTTTTGGCAAAGTATTTTATTGAATGAGTGAGAGGGAAATTTTTATTTTATTTATTGTAACGGGCACATTAGATATCATATGTGGGTGTGTGTTTTTTTGCAATATTCACCCATAAATTAGCATGTGTCAAGGGGAAGTACCGCTGCAATTATTTTGTGTATAAAATGGCTTCGAGCCAAGCATAGTAACGCAATTTAAAACTCGTATCATTGTTCGTTTGTCGTAGACGGCCACCGCATATCACTAGGGGCGGTTTGTGTGCCACTAGCCAGAAATCAGAAAATTCAATTTGTCTGAGCAACGGCGCTCAAGGCAGTTTCCCGGTCATTGGGATTAGAGTTCTATTCATGATCATCCTCGACGAATTTGACACTCGGTTAATTGTTTTTTGTTAACACGCATCTACCTTTTAAATTTTTCCCTGTTTTTAATTACAATGAAATTGTTAGGAAAAGGGTCGTTGATTAAGAGTCGAGCACACTTTTGAGAAGTTTAATGATGCAAAAGAGGCGGACGTGTCCATTACATAACAAGAGCGGGAGTGATGATGCAAAAGGTCCGACACGCGCTTAGGACACGTTACGTAATGTATCCTGCAGCGAACCGATATTTGGTTATTGATTTTACGCTTCATTAGACTATTTGATGGCTGCCCTCTCTCTTATTTGACAATGTATGATAGATAATATTGTTGTTGGGAGAGTACGGCGCTTATACATCCCTAAAAAAATAATAATATTTTGAATGTTGATAAATTACCCTAAAAAATAATGAAACATTTGACAATCTTTCAATCATTATTATTTACTCCATTTACATGAACCTAGTGAGTAATTCCGATTTTTATCGCAAGTAATAATCAAGTAAATGCCTCGTCGCACTTCACTTTCTGCCTTTTGCCTTTTAATTAATACAGCACATTAATTGCGCTTTGTTAACTTTTAAACACTTGACAAAATTAATCTCATCAATATACAATTCAACCTTATAGCTTATTTTTATTTCAGAGAAAATTAATGTTTGTTGCCATCATCATTATCATTACAATCATGATCATAAAAGATTAATGTGTAGATTGTTTTTTTAAAGAAAATGAATGAATGTGATTTTGATTTCTCGTTTGCGTTTATTTATTTGCAGCTAAACTTGTTTTCTATTTCATTCTTTAATAACATTTTGCTTTAAATTTCATTTGTTATATATCTGAACAGTTGAAGGGGCGCTGATTAAATTCTGAAACTCAACTATAAATTGGTTTTCGTTTAATCTTGGTTTATCTGACATACCACCTTCAGATTGAATGTTAGGTTGAAATTTTGGTAATTGACCCTGCCAATATTAGTAATGTCATTGATGCCAACCAATCGACAGAGAAAGGAGCCTCTTTCTGCGCACTAGTTTAATTACTTTGGAAGAAGTTAGAACAGCTACTTTTAAGCCAATTAATTCAGAACTGTTGAGAAAATACATTCAACTTTCTTACAACTTTTGGCGCTTGAACGATTTTAAATTTTAACAGAATTACAATAAATTGCCTTCTTCCTCGAATCTTAAAAGCATTCTGAATATGCGTGCACTTTTGCTTTGATGACATTTACTAGGGAATATTTTCTAGAGCGCAAGAAAATAAATTGCATTCAAGTACAACATTTTTGTCATATAGATTGTATGTTGTGGTAGAATGGTATTAGAATGAACCACTGAAACTATTTCTACTGGTCAGTGCATAAGTGTTGCAAGCATTAAGTGCACACTCGAGCAAATTCTATCTCGATTGCTTTTTATTTGGTGGTTTCTGTTCACAATCTGATAGTTGGTAAAGTAAAACATGTGTGGTTTAGAAGGTAAATGAAAAGATGTCTGTTGGATTGGGCGGGGATCGCAACATGAATATCCATGACTGCATGATGGATCGTGTTCGTTATTAATGGTCTTACTCTGCCATTACCGGGACCAGAAGGTCTCATAAAAACTCAACTACGTGCAGAGATCCACTCTTTTCAGTTTTTTTTTGCTACCACAGAAAACACTGTATGTTGAAGATCTTTTACTACTTAAGGGTTATACACTCTTTATCTACACACGGGCAATTTAACAAATACATTGACGAAACTTTAGGGAAAAAAAATCTCTAGAATGTATTACGAACTTCGAATATTACATGATGACTAATGTGTTTGTTTCTTTTGTTACAGGTGAAAAACCGTACAAGTGTACGTGGGAGGGTTGCGAATGGCGATTCGCAAGATCCGATGAATTAACGCGTCATTTTCGCAAGCATACTGGCGCTAAACCATTCAAGTGCCGCCAATGTGATCGTGGTTTCAGTCGTTCGGACCATTTGTCCCTGCATATGAAACGTCATGTTTAGAAGGGCGGAAACCCTACCACATCACTGCCAGTTACCGCTAGTGTATATATACATAGTTAGGTGTGGATGGACACACATAGCGAGGGTATCCTCAGTGATGATCATTCCTGTGATCAACATCGCCGGCAATTTAGGCCGAACACACCTACAGAGCATTTATATTAAAATATTAACTATGTTATAGATTGTAAAAGAAACAAAAGCATTTTATCTCTTCTCTCGCATTTTTATAAACCGAAATACTTAGAAGAAAAGTAAGTATTAAATTGAGAAATTTAATTCAGATGAAAGAATATATTTTAAAGAAGTTTACTTAAAAAAGTACAAGAAGAATGAGGCGACCAAGTCGCCCGTGCTTTATAAGTGTATATTCAAAACTAGATATATTATTATGTGTTCAAAGATACGTTGGAGTAAAGAAATTTTAATTTATTAATAAAAAATGAAATAATGAAAAATATATTTATAAATAAATAATTAAAGAGTGAACACTCATTGGCCAGTACGTGTTTAAAAAACTCTACGATCCAATATAGCAAATTTTAGTCAAATTTACAACCTTAAAAGAATTTTTTAGACTATTTTTTTAAATAAAAAATAACTTAATATACAATTGTAGTATAAATAGAACTTTTGTACGTTGACAGTTTTTTATTAATTTAATTAAAATTGTAATTGTATTTCATTAGATAGAGAACAGTAAACATCTGAATTGGAATATTTTATTTTAGACGCATTTTATACGAGGAAAATTATGTTTCATGTAGACATTTAGAATTCAAAATAAGTTATTTTACTCTAAAATGTTCGTATTACAATTTTAATTGAAAGGAACTGCTGTAATAATATAATTTCTATTTCAATTAGTAATGTAAGTTATTCAAATGAAAATGTACAATATATTTTTGCTAGTTACAAAAAAAAATTAAAAATCAAAAACTTTTTTCAAATATTAAATTTGCTTCGCAATTAGCTTCCTTTCAGGTTGCATAGATTTTAATCAAAATGATGATGGGTAATTGATTTAAAATATTGATGTGCAATATTGAGTGTGTGATAAAACCCAATTTTATATGCAATGAAGAATAAATGAAGCAAATTAAATATTGACTTTATTTTTTCATAATTTCTATTTTGAAATTACTCTTTTCTCTCATTTCATTTAGTAAATGAATGTTAGTTTAGGTGTGAAGTTATGTGTAATGTAATAAAAGAGAAGAGATAAGATGTAATTTAGTTAGTCATGTTTTAGCTATAGGTAGTCTGTACGAATGTGTCAAAAGTATTAACTGAAGACTGTGCAGGCGCACATCGCCGGATAAATAGGCTAAATGTCACTGTTTATATAAAAAATCAAAAAAAAAAATGAAACAACAAAGTAGTTCGAACAAAAACAAGTTTTTTCATGAAAAAAAAACTGATAATTGAAAAGTATTATAGGTAATTATATTTTTGAGAAAGTGACCTTGGATGAAAATCTACTTTTTTTCAAAGAAATAATAATAATGATAAAAATGCAACGATTAGCCATGTACTGTTGTACAATGAGCAGCATTTCTGTGCAGATTCTTAAATTCGCTTTCATCACTCAACAACGATACTTAATTTAATAACATAATAAACGAAAATTTTTTACACACTCAAGTGATACAGACATTTAGAAACGTTTCCCATTTTGCACTAATTATAAACTAATGAAAGTGGTCTCACTTGATGACTTATTGTGATATGAAGTGACTACATTAAATAAATATAATAATAATAATTGTATATGGAAAAATCGTTGTGGAGTGATGTAAAAGTTATGCAAAAACAAACAAGCACCCCAAAACGCATTCCTTCTCGATGCATTCTATATTTCTACTATCCCCCAAAATATACCTAGCATATAGTATGAATGAGTAAAATGAAGAAAAAAACCGTGTGATTTTTAGGTGTATGTATAGATTTTTAGTGTTAAACATTTTTGTACAGCTGCATGCTTTGTTAATTCATTACATTTTACTAATATATGTGTGGTTGTAAACGCTCTTTGTAAATTGTTTAAATGGGCTTAGAGTGAGTGGCGCGCGAGAACTTTCCCGTTCTTCCCTAGTGTAGTTGACAGAGTAATATATTATAATTAGAGTTAATGAGTTTTATACCTTGAGAGAGAATGTTGATGTTCGATATTTCGGCCATTTCTTTTTTTTTTGTTTTTATCATATCTCTGTCGCTACAAAATATTTGTTATTCATTTATACATTCTGTGAAAATGTTATATTTAGAATATTGTTCATTATGAATCATAATAATCAGTGTATACATTTCATTTTATTTTTTTGTTATTTTGAAAAATCTTGTAGCGACGGAATTAAATGCTATTTTAATTTGCTTATCTTTGCCGTAGATTTGCCGGCCCGATTATCCTAGCAACCCCTCTTAAATTTTCCCTAAGGTGGAAAAGGAATTGATTTTGTACTGTTTTATATTTTGCCTGATGCTATATATATATAAGTCTTTTCAAAATACATACAGCCTTTTTACTACCAAAGAGAATGATTTGATTTTATTTAAAAAAAAAAATTTGTATGAGACGATGATAAATGAAATTTTACGCGCTCTCTTATTATAATATGTATAACGAAAAATGGTAAACTAAAATTTATCTTATTCGATAAGAAGGCTGTATTTTAATAATCCGGTCGGCAAATTGGCTATTTCTAGAGATGACATTGTGGAATCCCGCCTATATGTGACACTTCATATTCATGTCTTTGAGAATTTAAGGAAAGATAGTTTAAATTTTTATGGAAGAGCGTGTGTGCCATATTATTCATTTGATTTATATTATTTATTAATTTATGCAATATGAATATGAAATTATAAAAAAATCGAACAGCAATTAATATTATAAAAAGGAAATTAATCGCCGCTTGACTTCCAAAACATAAAAATTTCACAACAATTTTCCATCTTACCTTAAATTCTTTAATGTCTTTATTTAGTTCGTACTCTCGCCGGCATAAAATGATTAAAAGGCCGGGTAGTCTTTAAGATGATTAGTAAATAACGTGAATACTATACAAGAAATAAAAAGAAGTTGTAATAATTTGCCAATGGAAGTTGATCTTCTCTTATCTTCTTATAAACAATTTTCATGAAGAAAAAAATACAAGATTTCTTATTGAATTTAAATTTAAAATAAAAAACATTAAAAAATAATAACAAAAGTGACAAAAAATAAGGAAAAATAATAAGCTATTTGTAAATGTATTTTAACTATATTTAAATTGAATTTTAGATGATCCCAAATTGTAAATAATTAGTACCCAAATTTTTCAATATTTAAATTCAACTTTTGTAATATTTATATTTCTTGATGAACGTGATAAAAAACAAGAAGAAAATGCATTTTTGTAGTCTGTAAATAATTTATTTGATCAATTTAAGAAATTCTTATATATGTAATTATAGTTCTCTATATGTATTCATTGAGGAAATGTCTTGATGTATTCATATTGAACGAAAAGTGTGATTGATAAATTAAGGATAAAGATATGTAAACGATAGAATGATTATAAAATTAAATACAAAAAGATCATGAATACATCCAGATCTTGCACAAATTATATTTAATATAATTCTGTTTTATTGTGAAAATTAATTATAAATGTGCGACATTCAGACATTAAAAACAGTCGGCGAGATTTCGTACGCTAGCTTGTATTTCCGCTCAGTGCAAATAAACGTACGTTCCTGTTAAAAATAATAAAAAAATGTTGTTTTATTTATTATACTTTTGATCAACTTTCATCACCTTTCGTCAATAATTTTCGACTAACATATAAATGGATGGAATAATAATGCTTAAAGGTAAGTGCAAATATCGTTGAAATATATTATACAAGGACTATCAAAAGGATCAAGTGCTCTAATAGTAAGTATAGGTAATGTTATTTCAAATCGCCCTAAATTCAATTTGTAGCGGCTAATGTAATTATGTACAGTTTTAGGTATTTGCTTTGTATTATTATTACATACTATAATTGACAGCTTATTGTCCATTTTCCATAATAGAAACATTTAAATTAGTATTATTATAAATGCTATAAACATTGCACTAAACAATTTCATATCAAAATTTTAACTTATAGCCACTCGATTACAATAAATTCTTTTACGGATTACACTCATGCATATGTGACAACAAGTTCAATTATCTAATTCAGTGCTGTCCAACTTCTCTAAGACCACGGACCAATTTATCTTTTTCAAATATTTTGCGGGCCAACAAAAAAAATCCGAAATATAATACTACCTCCGTTCCAGAATAGCTGTCACATTTGGATACTTTTGTTCCGATTTTTGAAAATTTATGCTATTTAAGTAATTTTTTTTTAAGATTTGCTAAATTTGTAATGTATTAA
>JAODFZ020025408.1:0-20661 GCA_027574845.2 Deinopsis erosa
ATAAATAACATTCTTTGTTTAATATATATAAAAATGAACATTAATAAACTAGAACATATTACATGTAAAGTTAATTTAAAAATATAATTAGTTTTTTAATTAAATTTTTATGTCAGTGGTAAGAGTAAAGGGTTAGGTTTATTCAAATATAAAAATATACATTAAATTTTGTAGAAAATGCAATATGTAAGTACAATCAATGCTGCTTAATTAACATGTCCACCTGATTATCGGGACAGCCGTCTATTTGGGGCAAATCAGAAAAGGCTGAAACCAACAAAGGAATAGTAATTTCCATCGCTTATTTGGGACATTATACCGCTTACTTGAGATCGTAAACTTTATTTAGGCAAAATAAATAGTTTCCGAGATGGACCAATTAAGCGGTTTTGACTGTATTATATTAGAATATATTTCTAACAAATTTTCACATAAAAAGTAAACACTGTGAATAATTTATGCATTGTATATATAAATAAAATAGAAATTTTCCATTAAGTTGAGACGTAATTGCTTGCACAGCCAGGTGAAAATCTTATGCAACATATTTTCCTCTCCATATAAACTGAAAGAAACTTTTAAATATGATATAAATATAATCTTGAAATTATTAATAAAAAGTTTCATATTGAAGTTCAAGTTGTAAATGAAACTAAAAATTGTCTATTTAGTAAGCACTTTCGGAGTAAATATTAATATTTATAAGAATCGCATTAATGATAAGTGATGAAAATGTTCTGCTTTCATATAAATATATTTAGGTGTATTGTGATTTATTTCTGAAGTAGATAAACAAGAAAATGTCCACTCCAGTTTTATTGGACAATCCACTTCATATATTTTTGTTCATCTCAACTTGATGACATTTTATCGTTGAAAAAAGATTAGTACATAAACGAAAAAGAAAATTTTCTCATTTTCTGAAAACCCAACAAAATCTTTTTCACTCGCACATGTAACTTATTTTTTATGAAAGAATGCGTTTGTTAATTAAGAACCGACAAATTGGTTATTATTTTCTTTACATTTCAAAATTGCTATTGAAAAAAATGTTCTATGTCAAATGTTATTTTACTTTTCTAACACTGGATTACAATTTCATGTTTGGCAATATTGCACTGTTATGGCTAAAGCTTACTTCAAATTTTCAATACATCAGAAGATTTACATATGAAAGCTTACATTTTACACAATTTCTATCAATATATCTAGATTTTTTCTACGAATATATCCAAACTTTCAACATTTATATATAAGAATATTTGCTACATGTTACGTTTGTTCGAATACAGTAAAACCTCGATATAAGTAACAAATTTTCAATATAATCTAAACATGAATAAATTCTATATAAATACATTATAAAAATGTTACTTTTATAGTCATTTTATAATTGACTTTCGTTCGTTCGTTATATCGAAATTTTGCTGTATTTTCATTGAAATATTATACGAAAAAAGTTTGAGAAGGGAAAACAATTAATTTTAAAAACGTGTAATAAATATGTTATTGAATTGTTTCATGTTATTGAAATGATGAAAAAACAACAAAGAGAGAGAGTTATATAATATAATACGTATTTCAATATAAATTTTTATTGGAAAAAGTCAATAGCAATAAATGGAAGAGGAAAAAACAAAGAACACAGAAGAATATTGTTTGTTAGATAATACTAGATAAATAGATATGTGAAAAATGAAAGCTTTACAAGTGCCAGTATCTATTCACTTTTATCGGATACACGTATATGGGTTATTGCTTTCATCTATTAGTTTCAACGAAAACTAGCTTTAATACATCCTTGTAAATGTTTTTCTAATATTTCACGCAATGTTAAATGGGTAATTTATACATTGCCAACTCCCTTGCGAGATCAAAAACTAACCACCACCCAGACTGTGATTGATCACCACAAATGTGGTAAACGTAGATAACAGTTATACTATTCTACAATTGTCTTCTACAGTTTGGTGGATGGAGAAGAAGAAGAAGCGACTTTAATAAAACTACAAACGGCGGCGGCGACTCTAAGAAAAGAAATTCAATCCGAACTTTAAATTCTTTTCACGGATGAAACTTTTCGAGATCAAAGTCCGAAATTTACATTAATGATGTGCGTTTGAAAATTGAACTTCTTCAATATATCACTTCTAATAGTTTCATTACGAACTTGTCATCAAGAGCTATTATTCTAATTTACCATCAACATATACGTTTTATTTTTTCTATTCACGCATATTACACATTCTTTCTC
This sequence comes from Deinopsis erosa, assembly GCA_027574845.2. Lineage (NCBI taxonomy): Eukaryota > Metazoa > Arthropoda > Insecta > Coleoptera > Staphylinidae > Deinopsis > Deinopsis erosa. The sequence goes on from JAODFZ020025408.1 coordinate 2,255, forward strand.
ATGTTCATTTATTGCGAGGAAAAATGCATTCGATTCTAATTGTTATATAAATTGCTAATACATGTTATTAATGTTTCTAACAAGGATATCATTAATTAATTAAGTTTTCACATAAACTACCTCTAACAAACTATGTTTACGTGGAGGATGTGTTAAATAGAAGCATTTCCATTCTCTATATATGTGAAATTCAACATGACACAAAAGTTTTGTAGAAAATTTTACCAATTCAATTGTACAATAGTAGTAAATGTTTATTATCAATATTTCTATACAATTTAACTAAACTTCATGCAATCAAATAATATTATATACGAGTCTATTGATAAATTAATAGTCAACTGCATAAACATAATGTATGCATAAAGCACAATAATTTATTATTGATGAATAAATTCTGTGATTTTAAATCAAAGGAAACTTTTTTATGAAAATTGAATGTAAGTGGATTTCTAAATTTCTTTGAAGCTATAGAGTGAAAGCAACATGTGTGAAGAAAATGATTATTTTTATATATTTTTTTGTTGTATTTTGAATGATCAAAATTTATATGACACGTACAGGTATTTCATTCTTGTCGTTATTCATCTGTTACCTAGATACAAGTTATCACGAGTTGCTCATCAAGCTGAATTTCAGTCTTCGTTCCCAAACTACGTGACATTCTTTTCTTATAATTTTGATTTGTGATAAATCCTTGTTCTTTTGAACTTTTATTAAAAAAATGGTATAAAGCAAATATATTTTTTTTTCATTTCGCGTATCATTCGGATAAGCTTTTTTTTTATTAAACATACACTTGTAATTAGAAAAAAAACCTGGTATGGATTTTTGAATGAAAATAAATTGGTTTGATTTAACAGAAGTGTGATTAAAAAAGTGCATAGAAGTGAAGTTTGATTTGTTATATATTAACGCATACAGAGAGATTTGAATGAAAATGGACATTTTTTATGTGATAAATTTATAGATGTCTTGCATGTGTGAGTAAATATGAAAAGCTTATTCCTTATAAGTATGTTCTTATTGAAGACGTGCGTGTAATTGACATGTCTACGTTTCGAAAATGTCTTTTTGGATGGTGGTAGCTGTGGTGAATATATGTCGATGGTGAATATCAATGAATAATTTAGATAGGATAGACGGAAGAGAACGGAATTCTTGAAATGCCTATGAAATGATCCTTTTGTTATTTGCACTTTTTATGAGGATTCTATTTGTAGGTGCACGTGAGCGATAGTATTTAAGTCTATATTTATCGGAGGAACTACTTGTAAGGAAAAGGCCACTGTCCGCCGTCGACACATAAACATAACAAATTCACGAATGTATTATGTGAGAATCATCTGTTCCCTTGTTCATTAGTGGGGGGACATTGTTTTAAATCTACTTGCCACTATTTTAGTTTGTTCTAGAAAATGGAATGTGCGCGTGCGTTTCAAACGGCTCAACTCAAATGAAATTCGTTTGCATTCTGATTACCACTTGCTATTTTATTAAGCTTGGACAATTCCAACAGGTTTACAGAATTGATCCATTAGGTAATGGCATAAACATGAAAAAAATTTATGCCCTGCCGGTAGAGATTTAGTGACGAACGATGTCAGTGACACTCAATCGGTCGCATCCCTATAAAATATATTCGCTTTCAATACTACTCGAGTCGGGATACATGTAACTTGTCTCATAGAAAATTTATAGCATTACTTTTACATGTTTTTGTTTAAATTCGAACATTATATAGCTGTTAATTTCATCTAATCTAACTAACAATCAATACCATTTACTAATTTAGAATTTTCTTCTATGTTTTCTTATTTCTTTCTATTAATGGTGGCGGTGTGGTGATGGTTAACAAAAAAAAATTGATTGCATCTTCTACAACGGACAGCTTTGTTATCAGGAACATTGCGAACTTATCAACGTGCAGGATGCGACGACGAAATGGTCACATTGAAATGTCCTCCAGGAACATCTATCTCTGTACAGGTTGCTCAGTATGGGAAGTCAGCACCGTCCAAATCCTTATGCAGCTCAAAGCCCACTCAATCTACAACAACGAAAACTTTACAAAACTTTAATGTGTCATGTCTCTGGCCGAATGCATTACAGGTCAGTATTATTTTCTCTCCCTGTCTTTTCGTTAACAAAAAAAAAGAAAAAAGAAACTTATTTAGATGCAAACAACATTTTCGCATTATTCAATGCTTATGACAAACAACTTATCCATTTATTAAAGAAAGATGACAATTCCTTTTACTTTTTCTTTGCATAGAATAAACAATTCAAGAAATGATGATAGAAATAAATTATGAACTGTAAGAATGTTTTCTTAATAATTTACTATGGAAGGAGGAAATTCTTTCAAATTTCGAAATATTAAAGCTGTCAACATCACTATCTACGCTTAACTAACATTATTAAACCCTTATCAAAATCCATAAGCTTATGCGTAACAAACTGCAATTATTATCAGCATTTTTATTTATTATATAGGACAATTAAAAATAGTTAGTATAATCATCAAATTTTCGATATAATAATAATGCTTTGTTGTAAGAAAACTAATTTAAAGTTAAAATTTTTAATTAAAAGCCTTGTGATGCATATTAATTAATGGAACATTGACATTCATTTAATAATTATAGATATTTATTATTCGACGGCTATTAAAATTAAAATAAATTGCAATTTAAAGGGTTTAGATTAAAGTGTACTAAAATTTAATACAATTTCAATGGTTGGTTAATTGCAGAGTAAATGGGAAGAGGTGCAACAAGGAACTTGGGGGAGAGTAAGTGATCTTTAAAATAGCATCATTCAATGTATTTCTAATTTATTTTCGAGAAATGCTCTTTTAACACACATTTTGCTGGCTTTGCATTTTATTTTTCAAACAAATAGTTTCATATAAAACGCAGCAGCATTGATAACGCCACAAAATACGATTGCAATTCTGCTGAATGTAACCTGAAAAATATACTAATAATAAATTAATTGAAGGAAAAATAGTGTTCTGTTGCTTATAACTTTCTATTTGTGTGTGTGTGTGTATATGTATGAACTAATTAGTCTAATAAGATGTTCATATACCTGGATAATCTTTTATCCAGAGTTAGATTAAAATTGTAATCGGAGTTATGTGGTGTAATATGCATACTCACACGCTTTGCATACATTTTCAATGAGATTAGAATGGATATTACTGACGATGCCTAGTATTCACTGTTGCAGACTGTGGTGGAGGCTTGTCAGAAAAAAAGTCAATGTAAATTTCGAGCATCGCCCAAAACGTTTGGAGGAGATCCCTGTCCAGGCGAAAGAAAATATGTGGAAGTTGCGTACAAATGTCGGCCATGTAAGCTGCCCTCGTTGAATATTGTTTTTCTTTCATAACGGGTCATTGAAACGTCTATTATATGCTTGTTTTCAGATGAATTTCGTAGTAAGGTTGCATGCCAGAATGAAAAAATCCAATTGAAATGTAATCCAAATTCACGGGTTGCTGTTTATAGTGCCAGTTATGGACGTACTGAATACGAAAGTTTTCAATGCCCCCAACCACAAGGAGTCTCCGAAGAAAGTAGTTGTTTCGATTTATTCATTGTTTAACTTTTCTCAATGCGCTCAATTTTTGCAGCTTGTTTGGTGAGTTATGCAACTGAAACAGTTATGCAAATATGCCATGGAAAGCGGCATTGTGAACTCTCAGCGGATGCAAGCACTTTCGGCAATCCTTGTCGTCCACAAACTAGAATGTATCTTAGAGTTGTCTATACGTGTGGTAAGTAACATTCATTACACTTGGGATTATTTAAATCTACGCTTCACTTCTTATCTAATTAACAAATGACATTGTTTATGCGTTAACCACCAATAATTTATTGCAGTTCCCAGAAAAGTGTTAAAAGAACAATACGAGGGTCTACTGGAGCCGGATGAAGCCGATTCTGATATTGATATAAATGATGACGATGAAGACTTTGATAGTTATGATGCAGGAAATGAATTTATACGAGAATCTGCAGCATCGCCGCCAGCACCGAAATTGGATAGTGGAAATAAAGGCGATAACTTCACTAAAAATAATCAAACAACTGGTTCAAAAATTCCTCCACATGCTAAATCCAAGGACATTGATGCAGGTATGCGCGGAATGAAAATGCAATTAAAAAAAAATAGCATTGTATTTACGCTTGCATGCTTATTATAGAAATAGATTGTGGTTGCTTCTAATAGTGAGCACTAATTGCTGCCAGCTTATCTCACACACTCCCTGAAACTCTCTTATACTATAGTGTCGCTGTACCATAGCTCCTTTATCTATGGTTGTGGCTCCTAAGTGGGTAAAATCGGTATATATAATCGCGTGAATTAAACTACACTGCAAAAGAGCATGCAGAACACGACGCACTATCTGATACATACTCTCGATTAGAACAATTCGTTTTGAATTTATCTTTCCGTTACAGCATCTTTAAAGCCATACTATAGTACTCCACGATCACGTAATCCATTCCGTCCTACTCGCAATCCCTTTCTTCAAAAATCTACCAAAATCATGCAAGCTGATGAAATAATCGACCCAAATTGTACCATCACAGTATATACAACCGATACCAACGAAAGGAATCGAGTTATTGGATTTATTTCAGAATGGATTAATGCTTACACTTTTATTTCACGTAAGTTATTCAATAAAAACTTTCTTCCTATGCGCTACTGTTGTGCAATTTTGCAACCTGCACGTTCATTGTCCTTCATCTCTTCCTACATAATTACTATACTAAACCCTATCTATTTTTTATTTCAATTCAGAAAATCAAGAACGTTTTTACCTCTATCTGATATTGAGTTTGGGAGGTGGTGTCCTCCTATGTCTCATACTTTTAGTTGGACGTTTACTTGTACAAAGACACAGAGCTCAAAGAGACGCAAAATTTCATGCTACAAATATTGCTGATAATACAATACCGAATGGATTTGCGGATGATATTAGTGAAGTAGATGCCGACATAGATCTAACAACCCCTCTGCCAGTTCCAACAGTAGCCATTCATTCGCCAGCACCAGTCGGAAGTATAGCAGAAGTCGTCCGATATCCTCATGTGCATTCACATACATTACGTAGAGCACCAGAGAATGAGGTTCCACGCAGTCTCAATACAAGCTCTAACAACATGTATTATTACGGATGACCAGAATGCCCGGGTAGGAGAGCAGCAGTAAATTCGCCTACGTCCTCCATCTGCCCGGGCCAGCGTACTTATTGCTTCTAGTGACACTTTGTTTAGTGTACAGTGAGAGTGCCCCAGACCAAAGAATATCACTTACAGAAAATGTGACAGATAATCTTAAAATTATCACATTATTTATAATCATCATTAATTTAAATTTTTATTTATATCGCGCGCTATAAATCAGTAACCGTTTGTACATAAAACTTACATTAGAATATATGTAAACTGTCTTTATGTTGTTTCTAAAATGTTGAGTGTTTGTATAATAAACAACAAAAAAAAAGGGAGATTATCAAACAAATATTAATTTGTAAAAAACTAGAATTGTTGTTCCATATAAAATGTAACTAATATTTTGTTTTACTGCCGCATTTTTCATTTCGCATCCTCTTTTATTCGCTTTTGGTTTCATATCACTAGCACATTGACATTTACCCATTTTACATACAACATCTCCTTCCAATAAATTACAAATTTGTTTATTTGAACATACATCACCAATCTCTGTAATTTATTTAATATAATTATTGTTTAAATTTTTTTATATGATTATTGTATTGAGTGATTATTCTAATTAATAAGCAATTCAACAATATGAGTAGTAATATAATATTTGAGATGAATTGCTTATTAATTCACAGAATTAGTAATAAATAATCGCTCAATGCGAACTTGAACCTACTTTCAGCATATTTCAGACAGGCGGAATCTTGGAATTGTAGAAAATTACTTTGACATTCGCAGCCAGTCATCTCATTACAGTATGTGTTATAAATCTTATTTGAACATTGGCTATCTTTAACACACTTTTCCTGCATTCCTTTTACTAAAATTTATTTGTTTTAGGTTTTGGTGTATAACAAAAGGAAAACCAATTTACATTCAATGCAAGAATCATTATCACTCACGTAACCGACGTTGCATTTACAAACTTTTTTCTTATCACATTGTGAATTTGGAGTATGTTTTGCACAATCGTTATCAGTAGTGCAGGTGTTTTCCAATTCTACAAAGCAAAAATGTATTTTGTGCAATGGCATGTTAAATGTATCAATTTACTTGGATAACATTTTTTATCAATTCTATCTTCAATGAAGTTTTCTTTACACACGCACTTTCTTTCTATACATATTCCTTTCTCGAGGATATCCTCGCAATCCTTATTAATTGCACATTCATTGCTAGCTAAAATGGGAAAATGAAGACAGTTGATTAAGTAAAATATATAAACATACGTTCACATAAATTAAATATGTTTAATTCGAATCCTTCTTTGCAAGCACACTTTTTATTTTTCAAGTCCACTTGCTTACATTCATAATTTTTTCCATATACTTTGCATGTATCTTCAGTACCACATTTAAAGTCTTTTGCAAATGGTGCTAAAATTAAGAAAATTAATATTTATCTCATAAATGTTTTGTTTATTTACTCTTCTTGCATTTCATATTTCCATCAGCGTAATGATTGCCCTGGGTGCAAGAACATATATTATCCTCACATAAATTTGATATGCAATCCTCATCCTTGATACATTCATTTCCCAATTCTAAAATATTTTCCTCTTATTTTACAAACTCTTACAAAAATTATGTTTACCTTTTAAGCAATCAGATCCTTTAAACGTAAATCCATCAATACACTTACATTTATTCAGAAAGTTTGACCAATATGCATTATTTCCACAAGTTTCTGCCTTAGATTCTATAAAATTATCTAATTTTAATTTAAATTAAATTAGAAAGATTTTAAGCAAAAATACCTGTTTCATATATGTTAATATCATCATCTTCATAGTCACTATAATCATCAATATATTCATAAATCTTAGGTGATTCTTTATCTCTGCATTTACCATCATCACATTCTGAATTATCAAACTGGCAATCATTATCTATTATGCAAAAGTCTCCAACACCTATAATTAATTATTTGTTATATATAAACAATGTTTTCATTCAATTATTTGTTTTGTATACGATTTGCTCATATAAAGTTTTTTTTTAATAATAAATTTTTGGACACTTATCAAAATTGGTAGGCAATTCATATTTTTTTAAATAATTATGTTAAAGATTATATGAACTTATGAAAATATTTATTTAAACGAAAATAAGGAACATTTTTATTATTTTTATTATTTTTAATAAGAATCGTTTATAATAGTCCTATTGACCAACAAATGAATTTTCGATTTTTTCGTTAAAACTATTCCTTTACTTTTTCTGAATATTATTGCCCAGAAAACATTAAATTTAATTAATTTTCGCATTTTTGAGTATCATTTAATTGAATCATATTGGGTTTAAAAATCTACTTTAAAAATAGGACAATTATCGACATGATGATTTAAATTTTATGACAATTAACGCATGACATTTAAATGACATGACACTTATCGAAATTTTACTGTATATAGTTTATATTTTATTTTTGTTGATTTTAATTTATGAGATTATTTTATATTTAATATTGAAATAAGTTTTTGTGAATCTTCACTTGAATTATTTTTATTAGTCTTTATGTTTCGTCTTTCGACATTATCAAAAAAAAATTTTTTTATTATTTTATTAAAAAAAAATTTTTTTTGATAATGTCGAAAGGCGAAACATATGTAATGACTAATAAAAATAACTCAAGTGAAAATTCAAAAAAAAAATTATTTCAATATTAAATATATATTTTAGTTGATGAATTATAGAATATTGATTACTTTTGGATTCTGGCCTGCAGTCAAAATTCGCCCTATTGTAAAATCCATCTCTACAAATACAGTCTCCATCCTCGCATGTTCTAGCATTGTATGAAAAACCATCAAAACAATCATCATTTGTTACACATTCATCACCATTGGATTTTCGCTGAATACACCTGCCTTTTAAATAAACCCATCCTTCAGCGCATCCACATTTTTTGTTAACACATGCATACATTCCCTTGATTGTCGTACATTGAACATCTTCCTCACATGCTTCACCTGGCCCACTACTTACTAAATTATACATTATTTTCTTCATATTATTATCCACGTGAAATTACTTACATTTTATGCATTGTGTTCCGTGACTGTTTAGAACTTGTCCAAGGGTACATTTGCAAATTCCTTCTGCATCGTCACAAGTTCCTGCTAAACAATCAGCATCCTTTTCACATAAAATATATGCATTTGAATAGCCTAAAATATGTATATCTATTTTTATGATAATTTTTGATTTTTAATATTTTGTCTGATGTGTGTTCAATGTTTACTTACTTATTAAAATAAATAATAAAGAATAATTTAACAATTTCATTTTACTATTGGGTATTTGAACAATTACTGATTGAGTATAATGATTTATCGCTTATATTATGTCTGATATGATAAGAAAACACCTGCTTGATTAAGATTAGAATTTGAAGTATTGCGCAATATATTTTTAAATTCTCTTTATTATTTTTTTTTCTTTGTATAAAAACATTTATTTTTCATAATCAAACTTTTTATTTCCATCATGTAGCAAAATATTTTTCAATCGTTGTTGCAAAGTTATCATATCGGTGAATGGTGGAACGAGATATTTGCAATACAACTCCATAATATCCATCATTAAACCTCTAACATCCTTAAACTTTCCTTGCACGTACAAATCGTTCGCCTTTTCCAGTTGGTCTTTCAGTGGCTGAAATTTGAATTTCAAATTGACAGACAGCTAAATAATAATTCATTTTCCTACCATCAGTTGAGCTAGAATTGGTAAAATATTTTTCGTATTTTTGCATTTGCCACAAATCAAAAGAGGAACTTGAATATCACTTTCAACGATCAGAACTTCACTGCAATCGCAAGCGATTCGCATCACATTTTGGTTTTCAAGTTCGCGATATAGAGGCCAATATTCCGTGCAAGCTTTGCAATTACAATCAAACCAATATAATTCTCTAAGTTTTTCGATGCGTTTTTCACGAACATCGCTCGCATATAAGTATCCATAATTCTCATAAATTATTTCATTTCTTTTTATATGTTTAATTGCTTTCAGAACCATCGCTTTGCCTACATTATAGCGAACAAGAGATGGATCACATGAGTGATTAAACAATGCTAAAGTTGGATATAAACCAGCTCCAACCGTCGCTGTTGTAAACAATTCAATAGTAGAACTTTTCTCATAATTATGTTGCAATTCTCCAATTTCATGTGAATTAAACTGAAGTATTTGTAAATGTTTCAAAATCAAACTTCCAACAAACGCTTCATCATCAGTTAAAATTTCATCCTCATTTGCAGCACCAAAATAATTAGTCGTTTTCAATAAACGTAATAAGTAAATGGACATCAAAGTATAGTGTAAAAATTCGATTTGACTTCGTCTGTCACTATGAGCGACTAATTTATTTACGTTATAGTAGTCATTTGTTTTATAAATAACAATATTTCGTTCTTTATCTAGCTCATTAGCTTGCTGCTTTATTTCATCTAAACTTTGATGTGTAATCATTCGTAAAGCCATCAAACAATTCAATGAAACATCATACTCAAAAAGCGTTGCAAGAATTTTACATTCGTTTTTATGATAAATATTCGCTGCTTCCTTGCATTCGATACTGCAAAAGTATCCTTGCAAGCAACATTCGCAAACAATTGGTTGATTAGTTGAACGCAAGCAAGAAGCGCAATTTGTACGAAATGTATTTTTATATAAAACAGAAACATATGGTTCTTCGACAGCAATTGTTTCTCCCGTTTTTATATCCTCTTTCGCAACAACATAACGTCCACACTCTGCGCTCGATTTTACTTTAAGTTTTGATAAAAGTGCTGGATAAGTCATATTGACTGATTCAAGTTTTAAACTTCCATTAACTTTTTTATTAGTTTTATTTGTCTTTAATGGTTTCTCTTTGAAATCATTTAATTTCCTTTGCATTTCAATTAATTGCTTCTGTTCATCTTTATTGAGATCCTTTTTATTTTGCAATTGTTTTAACGCTTTTTTATAATAATTTAGTGCATCTGTATAGTTGTTTAATGATTCCCACGCTTTTCCAGCACGAATATAAATTTTATGAGGAGTCGGATGATGATCGTAAACTTCTAAAAATTCAACATCTTTTATCACCTTTCTGTATTCTCTCATTTCAAAAAATGCTGCGCTTCTATTTGCAATTAAAATATCGTGTAATTGTTTTCCTTCAACTAACAAACGAATTTTTATTATTTCATTATTTTTATACTAAAATGAATGACTTACTCGAATCTTGTGGGCAATTTATCAATGCTTCATTATAAACATGAATAGCATATAAAAAGTTTTTGCATTTATACAATTTGTTCGCACTTACTTTTAACGTTTCCGCCCGTTCGATGGATTTTGTTATTGGTTCAATTATTTCTAACTTAATTTGCTTAACTACATCATATATGTATTTTATACGTGATAAATCATCATTATATTTTTCAAAATTTTCTTTGACATCGTCAGTCAAAACATTGATGATTTTTTGGCAATAATTTTGAAATTTTGTTGCGCTGGCCATTATTTCGCTTACATCTAACTAGACGTTTAAACTAACTGATAAATTATATTTAGATGAAACAGAAACTAAACATAGAGAACTATTTTTGTCTTGCTTCTAAACAATCTAGGCGCACAAGAAAAGAAATTTGAAAACTCCTTTTAATTAACACAATTATTTTTTATTATTTTAAATAGAAATCAAAATAAAATTGTATAATTTATTTAAATTTAATTAGTTTCAATTACAAACTATAAGTTTGAGTTTAAAGTTTTATTAATAATTAAAAAACTAGAAACTACGCAACGAATTTGAATCTCTCCCGCCACTTTCAGCTAATATTTTAATAGAGCCGCTCTTTTCACGGGTTTTAGTTGTACTTAGTTGGGCTTATCTGTAGTGTACTTAAATTTGTTTATAATGAGTAAGTATACATAGAATATAATGAGACCCTATTTGAATAAATGCAAAAAAATAATTAAAATTTATGTTAACATATACAATATTTATATAAATTTATGTATTTGTTTATTTTGTACTTATAGAAATGCAGCAAATATTTTTTAATATTAATTATATTATCCAATAAGAAATTTAAGAAATTCGAATTGGAATTGTCTATTTCTCCATTATTGGCAACAATGACATATGTTAAATTTCCTAAACTTGGCAACATTGATTTAAAGCACTAGTTTTTAGCAGAATTTTTTTAATTTCTTCCTTTTAAATAACACATCTATACAGTATTTTAAAGCATTTATTAAATGTTATTGGTTAATTATTACTTATTTCTTTAATGTGTATATAAAAATAAAAATATGAAAGTAAGGTTAGTTCTGATTTAGAGTATTTAATACGCACATTTTCTTATAGATTTTAAATTATTTATGCCAAGCTGGCAAATTATATTGTTTCTAATTGAACGTAGCACTTTCTTATCAGATAACATTTTACAGTCTTATTTAAGTACATTCTTAAAGTCATTTATGTTTTAACAGATTCGGGCAGAATGTCATCCGACAGCTCAACGGAGGAGAGTTTAACTCACAGAAAAATTAAATTGAAACGAAAAAGAAAGATGACCGCACATTCCGAAAGTGTAAGTACTCATTCCAATAAGATACTAATAATAAGAGAGTATAAGGTTGATGTTTTAGGATGATTTAAATGAAATATCAGATAAATGCCTTCTATTAACAAACTCTCTTACTGAGGAACCAAAAGTGCTCTTTACACAAAAGGAATCAATATGGGCAACATCCGTGCAAATGTTCATACCATTTCTGCTGGCAGGATTTGGAATGGTGGCTGCAAGTTTGTTGCTGGACGTCGTACAGCATTGGCCTGTCTATAAGAATGTATCCGAAGTGTATATACTTGTTCCTGCTTTGCTCGGACTTAAGGGAAACCTAGAAATGACATTGGCATCACGTTTGTCAACGCATGCTAATTTAGGCCACTTGGACACACGTCACCAACAATGGAGCCTAATCGCTGGCAATCTATCGCTGATTCAATGTCAAGCTATTGTCGTTGGTTTCCTAGCGTCAATCGCTGCTGTTGTCTTTGGATGGATTCCATCAGGGAAATTAAACGTACAACATGCGTTATTATTATGTGCAAGTAGTGTTGGGACTGCATTTACGGCCAGTTTTTTGTTGGGGTTAGTAATGGTAGGTGTGATATTGTTTTCTAGACATTTTCATATCAATCCAGATAATGTGGCTACACCTATAGCTGCAAGTTTAGGGGATTTAACAACATTAGCTTTATTATCTTATTTCGCATCACTTTTGTATAGGACTATGGATAGTATGCCATGGCTGCCAATCATAATAATAATAATTGCCATATTTTTCGTGCCACTTTGGGGATGGTTTGCCTCGAAGAATGAGTATAGTAAGGAAGTATTAGATACGGGATGGTCGCCCGTTATTATCGCCATGGTTATAAGTAGTATGGGAGGTTTGATATTAGATTTTACTGTTTCTCAATACAAAGGTGTTGCCGTATTTCAACTAGTCATTAATGGCATTGGTGGTAATTTAGCAGCAGTTCAAGCAAGTCGAATCTCAACCGAATTGCATACGAATTCTGTCTTAGGTAGACTTCCAGCTGGCATGGATATTTGCTTGAGTCCATGCGCTGCATTTTGTGATAGTTTACAAACTACACACGCGGCGACAGCACGAATGCTATTGCTGATGGTCGTTCCCGGCCATTTAATATTTTCTTATACAATTAGCTATCTACAAGCTGGTCATACATCATTTACACCAATTTTTATGCTTGTCTATTTGACTGCTGCTTTATTACAAGTATTTTCTTTATTATATATTGCTCAAATTATGATTGTTTGGATGTGGAAATTAAGTATTGATCCTGATAATTCTGCTATTCCTTATTTAACGGCCATTGGAGACTTATTAGGTACACTTTTACTTGGTATTGCATTCCAAATATTGTTTCTTATTGGTGATAGAGATAGTGATGTTGGGGATTAAATGTTTAGTATTTATTAAATTATTATATTATATTATATTGCCTTGGGGCCATAATTTGTGATTAATTGTAAATATGTATAAATTGCCAAAGATACAGAATTTTTCGTTTCTTCTCTCATATATTTTTGTTAAATATCTATAAATCGAATTCACTATAAAAAAAAAACAAAACAACGGTGCTATATTTTGTATCATATTATTCTTTATATGGATTAATTTACAAATTGAAATTTGTACCAGTTAAAATAAAATGATTATTATTGATTTATTTATTTATAATGTTATTCAAATAATCGATTTAAAACAAAGTATTATGATTGTTAATTACTCTTTAATGTTGTTTTCCTTATTACTTTATTATACTTTCAACTATAATAATTTACGTAATTATTGCAAATTGCATTTACTTAAAACAAATTTTAAAAAGTGACATTAAATTTACACAGTTAAATAAACAGAACGTGATCGTTTAAATTTCGTCATTTTCAACAAATTAAAATTTTATTTGCATCGTAATATAATATAGAAAAAACCACTATCACTCAATATTTTCGAATAATTTCTCATTCGTTTATTTCAATTATGAATAAATAATTATTTAAAACTATTTACAACCTTGAAGTAGATTATTTAATTTAATAACGAATTTTTTAATACATATCAATGAGCACATGTATAAAATAATATTTATCTGAAATGAAGACAACTTGTTTATTGATTGTAGTAATTGAGTAATCGTTTTCAGCTTAATTACAAAATGCTTTTGATCATTATAGTGTTGAAATTATGGAGTAAACTCTTCCAACTAACTATTGTTTAATTTTCTACAATTAATATATCGTACATTTTGCTTTTATCTTTAATACGATATCGAATAAAACAAAATATGCACGAGGAATTATTTATTCGTCGAGCTTGTTTGCATTTGCGAAACTTATTCCTTTCTGATAAGATGTGCGTCTATTAGTTTATATTGAGTGTTTTAATTTAAGAGAATTGCACGTTGAGATACACTCGCCACTGCAATGACGGAGATAGGAAATTATAATAATAAGATCGATTACGCATATCGAACGTAAGTAGCACATATTTAAGCTTTTTTTTTTAATTATATTAGAGTGAAGAGTATATGCGACCCACTACCCTAATTAGTGCCTTATATGTGCTTAACTTTAAATAGGAATTAAGTGATTAGAATCATGTAGGATGTGTAGAAGGGCTTAAGTAAGTTAAGGAAGTAGTTTCTGCAGGTGAAGTAAGTACATTCAAGGCTTCAAGATCGACTCATGGATCATTTTCACGCAATTTAAACGACGTAAGGGCGTAATAACATAATGGACTATAATGACTTGTGGCTATTGCTAGTCAATTGGACATAGCAGTTTGGAGTAGGACGGTCAAATAGAAACACTCAAAATTTACAATTTACTTATACGTTTTGTGCTAAAGTTTCGTTTTATTGAATACGCGCGTTATTTGACCGTTAGTTTATTCATTTCTATTCAACCAGTTTTTCATAGGAAAGTTTTACGCTGTTTTTGGAATTTCAAATGAATAAGTTAATGTATTTTTATGTAAAATATGAAGTCTAACAAAGTGTTGAGCATTAATTCAACGGTGAAAATTAAACAGATTTGCAGATGACCACAATGTAAGTAATTAACGCGTATTTTTGATTCGACGATTTTTTAAATGTTATGTATATATCTAAAAAAAGAAGTTTAATTTACATTTTTTATGGCGTTCTATCAAGTTTAATATATTGGTCAGTTGCTGGCTTACTTTTTAGTGGAGCACAGGAAATTTGCGATTATCTTTAATAAAAAACTGTGCAATAGTCATCTGTTATGATACAAAAGTTGTTAGTGATAGTTTGCCGCCAGAAAATGTTCTAAAAGTAAAAGCATGCGTCGCGACGAACTTGTTTAACGCACGATCAATAAAATCGTTTAGTTGTGCACATGATGTAGCCACGAGCATACTTAACAGGCTTAATGCCTAATCAAAATTAAATTGTTAATGTATTTTAAATGTACAACTCTTGTTAAAAATATAAAAAGATCTTTTATCTAAATAAAACTCAACATCGGGATAATATCCAAAAACGTCTGGTATGTCGACTTTTTATATTTTTAGTGAAACACGTGCCGAACTTATTTCTGGATGCAATTTAATAGCAGTAAATAGTTTAAATGTTTTAAATAAATGTTTTTGTTATTATAATCAATGACACGCGAAATTAAAAGTAATTAATTATTTTTTTTTTTAGCAAAGAAAGCTATGGATCTGAAGCCATGGAGAGCCACAATCTTATTAGCTCCTCTTCAAAACCTAATGAAAGCCCTAGTCCTTCAAGTGCCTTTGATGCCGGAATAGTAAATGATATGGAATTAACATTGGTCACACCAACCAATGAAACGAATGATAATGATAATGGACGTCTACCAGATGTTGTTGTAGAAGCAAAAATATCCGGCAATGGAGATGCAGAAGAGGAAGAAACGGAAGAAACATATTTCTCCATAGCAATACAAGTATTTATACCGTTCCTGATAGCCGGCTTCGGTATGGTGTTCGCCGGTCTGGTTTTTGATAGAATTCAGGTATAAATGTTACCCAACATTGACCTTTAACATTTCTAATGAATGCGTCTTTCCTTTTACGTCATTTGATTAATGTTTGTATGCACTTTTAGCATTGGCCTGTTTTCGAACACATTACCGAATTGGTTATATTAGTCCCAGCATTATTAGGATTGAAAGGCAATTTAGAAATGACATTAGCATCGAGATTATCGACGCAAGCAAACTTAGGCCACATGGATACAGCAAAACAACAAATTAGTATGATATTAGGAAATTTGACGTTAATTCAGGTAGAAATATGCGAACGATAGAAATGGATTTGTTTATGATTTTTATTTGTTTGAATATAGTGTCAGGCAATTGTAGTTGGTTTCTTGGGGTCTATTGTTGCAGTCGTAATTGGTGCGATAGGAAGCAACGAACTTGAACTAGACCATGCATACCTTTTATGTGCAAGCAGTTTAGTTACAGTATCGTTTGCAAGTCTGGTATTAGGAATAATAACTGCTGGCGTTATTGTTCTGTCAAGGCACTGCCACATAAACCCCGATAATGTTGCAACGCCAATTGCAGCTAGTCTTGGAGATATAACATCTTTAGCATTATTATCGTGGGTTGCAACAATGCTCTATGAATCTATTGGTATGAATTAGATATAATAATCATTTTATATTATTTAATTTGTTTATTTATTAAAGGCACTCATGATTGGTTAGCTCCGCTTATAATAGCCGCATATATTTTAGCAATTCCGCTATGGATATGGATTGCAAAACGAAATTTACAAACCAGAGATGTATTATATAATGGATGGACTCCTGTTGTTGGTGCTATGCTGATAAGTTCAATGGGAGGATTAATTCTAGATTTTATGGTGTCTAGATTTGAAGGCATTGCAGTATTACAGCCACTGATTAATGGTGTCGGTGGTAATTTAGTAGCCGTACAAGCAAGTCGTATATCAACAGACTTGCATAAAAAATCAATATTAGGTGTTTTAACGTCTGCGGAGAATGCTGATGAAGATACAGTTATTTTTATATCGCCTGTTACTGGATTCTGCGGCAAAGGAACTCATGCGCGGACGACAAGAGTGCTTATGTCCATGGTCATCCCAGGACATGTAATATTTATCTATACTATCGATTATATGAAAGGGGGCGATATGGATCTCAGTTCACTCTTTGTTATTGTGTATTTGTTGGCAGCTTCAATGCAAGTAGCGACGCTTCTCTATGTAGCACACATCATGATACATTGGATGTTCAAGCGTCGAATTGATCCAGACAATTCAGCTATTCCATATTTAACGTCAATGGGTGATCTTCTGGGAATTTCTCTATTGGCAATAGCATTCCAATTCTTATATCTTGTCGGAGATCATGAAATACCAGAACCTGGCGATCCTTAATTTCTTTTTTGTTCTCCCAAATACCATTTTCTACCATATTTTTGTTCCATTTCATGAACATCATTTTTTTATTTCCCAGCTGTTCTAAATGTGATATAACTATCAAGAATTGAATAAACTCAAGATTAAAAAAATGGTGAAATAAAATGACAATAGAGCTAGATCTTAGTATTCATGCCTTAATTATCATTGAGTATTGTGTCAATTTTAAATCATTCATTGCAAATCATACATATTTTCTTTATTAATCTGAAGTCTTAGAGATTCGAAAAATAATTATATAATAACGTTTGTTAGAATAAAACAAATTAGATAATAGGTATATTATTTAATATTTCTCTTCTCCTGTATAGAGATTTCAATTGGGGGTTTACATGCACTTTCTTTTTTCTCTTTCCTTTCCTCTTAACGTATCCTTATGGCGATATCTACTCTACACCCCAAATTTATATACATTATCAGCATATATAAAAGAGTACACCATATTAGCCTAAAAATTACTAAAAAATCACCTCATTCAGAACGAAAAATATCGATGAAAAGAATATATTCATTTAACATATCCGGTGTTATTTGCACCTAAGATTCTTGCTTAAAATATTGGTTCATCACACGTTGAACTATGGTTGCGGGTTGCCCTGTATGGTGTACATTCTAACTGAAATGACTGAAACGCATTGGAAATGATCAATTTGTGGGTGAGTTTCTAATTTGAATTTTATTTTACTTATATTGCATGTATAATTTTGTTATGTCTGCTTTTCGGGTGTTCGTTCAATACACGTTGAATCATATGTGCGTACTCACACTTCCATCAGTCATCGAGCACGAACAGCAAAAGAAGATATTTGGCAAAGACTTGGTGAGTTTGTCATATTTTTTCCCATTGTAAAACACGTTGCTTAACTTTACATCTTATAAATAGTCGATTCGCATCGATATTTCATAGCCTTCGGTTGTGGCCTAGCGCTTAGCGTCTGATTTCATCCATCAGCAAAGTTAAGCAACGACGAGTGCGCATTTTAGTTGGATGGGTGACCGATAAGAAATTTTCATTTTTTTTCTCTCATTTGCTTAACATTGTATCATATAAATAACCGATTCGCATCTACATTCATCCCCCCCCCTCCCGTGTCTTATCGCTAAGCATCCGATCTCATCGATCTTC
>JAODFZ020025465.1:0-11673 GCA_027574845.2 Deinopsis erosa
ACAAAGTACAAATGTCACTCTAAATAAAACAATTCGATAACTGCAATATTCGTTAAGTGCAACTTTTTTTGACAAATAGAATCAGGCGTGTTGCGTTTATCGAATTTTTACTGTATTTCTATAGGTCAGTAAATATTTCTATAGTTAAATAAATGTTTTTTATAGGTAAATGATTAAATCTATAGATAAATAATTATTTCCATAGTTAATTAATTATTAATATAGATCAAATTAAATTATTATATTCATAGATAAAGTATTTTAATTATAGATTATTTTATATATATATCATTTCATTTTCTAATAGGTAATTTCTATTTATCCATAATTTTATTACAAATGTCATGTTTTGTTCCCATCATAGATATAGTGAAGTCTGAACTTTCGGGAACTCAACTGCTTATTTATTCCGGCGCCTCAAACCACCAATGAAACATTCAAATAGTTAAGAAAGTTTCTGTGAATGTGTTGACTTCACTTATTTTACATGATGGTCGGCATCTAGGTTATATATATATATATCTATGGTTGATCTATGTTTTTTTTAGGTTGGTATTGCATGACATTTGAGTTCCTGGGAAGTGGGTCCTCCCATTTGTCCTAGAAAATCGTTATTAATTAACAAATCCATTTAAATATTGCAATAAATTGACTTGATTGTAAACATTGCTGTCTAGCAATTTAATATTTTTATAAATTAGAAACGTATCGAGCGATGAGTTTGCAAAAATGAGTATCAGTTACTATTCCCACGGTAAACAAATGTTATCATAAACAAACAGCTATTAATCAGGTTCGTTTTAGGTAATTCAATTCAAGAGCAAGTTCCAATAAGTGATTGCGACACAATGGCCGAACTAGCAGCACTTTTAGGCTCCGAAATTCCGGAAGGAAGAAATAATCTGTCGGATAATCACACGAATTTGGAACGCGTGGCTGAATACTGCGAAGCGAATTACTTTCAATCGGATAATAAACGTGTGGCGTTAGAAGAGACGAAAAATTATACGACGCAATCGTTGGCGAGTGTTGCCTATCAAATTAATACACTGGCGTACAATTTTCTGCAATTATTGGAGCTGCAAACCGCCCAATTATCGGAAATGGAGAGCCAAATGAATCATATCTCACAGACGGTGATGATACATAAGGAGAAGGTTGCGCGTAGAGAAATCGGAGTACTCACTGCTAATAAATCATCGACTAGGCAATATAAAATTATTGCGCCCGCGAATCCCGAGAAGCCCATTAAATATGTGAGAAAACCCATTGATTATAACAGTAAGTATTTGGTTGCTTTTTAAATCAAGTTTTATTTATAAAGAAATGGTGTAATTCATCACTTCATATACATATGTATTTCGCTTCTAACTTAATGACAATTATATTTAACAATAACTTTATGATTTTTGAATAGAATATAAACGATTATGGTATCAAATTAATCGTTAAGAAAATGGCTTTAATATGAGCTGGGTACCTTCCGATAGTTCCATGTGAAAAATATCATTTTTCGCTATTTTAAAGCTTTTCTTCCTTTTTTGTATAAAAAATTAGCAACTAAAATATTTTTGTATTCAGTTTAAAACGCTGATTGCAAATATGCAAAAATATTTGGGTTGTTCCATTTGAAAATGGAAAGTTGGTGAGATTTCCGGCGAACCCGGAAGTGGTTCATGACTATGCTTAGTGCCAATCAATGGGAAATCTGTCACAATGCTTAAGTTGTGATTTTCGTTTCTTTGTTTTCATAAATAAAGGCTGTTTTTAATGTTTTGGTATATAGAATGTATAATTTTTTGCATTATTTACAGAGTACGATGAAATTGGTCATGGATTGCGCAGCGCAAATACGCCGCGTATCCAAAAACAGCGCGGATCTAGTCAAGGAAGCATTCAATCCATTAGCGGATTATCGAATAACTCTTCAATGGTGGGTCCAGCGCCGACTACGAAACCGCCAACACCACCGCAAGTGACACGTACAGGAAGTAAAGTATCTGTCTCAGGTGGCACATTGAGTAAAGCGAGTCGTGAATATCGTACGCCACCGGCTGTTGCGCCACCGCAAGTGCCAAGCCATTACGCGCCTAATTATCCAATAGGACATCCACGACGAGGTGAACGCGGCCCTGGGTATAGCACACTACCAATGGCTCAACCCCAACATCAAATGATGTCGCCGCCGCAAATTGGAATGGTGCATCCGATGAATGTGCAGCAAGTACATCACGTGCCGCAACCGCAACAGCATCCGCAGACGCCGCCGCCTCCACCACCACCGGGAAACACCGTCTACGGAATGAATGACAATCTGGGAATGCCACGTAATTATGCAACCTAATATACATACAGGCGTATAATTGGTTGCATATTAATGCTGTTTTATTTGTAGCGCCGCCATCGCCGCTGGTTAATCAGGAAATGCCCTTGCCAATATCGAACGCAATGCGTCATCACTCATTAATGATGCCTCAGCATGGGCCTGTGCCACAAGGTAGTCTCGGCATGCATACACTGTCGCATGCACATCATGCGCAACGAATGTCACGTGGAAGTGGCGCTCATTCGCCGCCATTACCACCACCGCCGCCGCCAGACGATGAACATGAAGCGTTCGGACGACCACGCACTTCTGGCGTCATGCCTATCGTCCCCGACGAAGAGGACTTACCCGGATGGGTGCCAAAGAATTATATAGAAAAAGGTTACTACATAAATCGAATTTTTAAATTTAAACTTATTCTACTATCAATTTCATTGCAGTTGTCGCAATTTATGATTATTATGCGGACAAGGACGACGAATTGAGCTTTCAGGAAAGTTCTGTCATCTATGTGTTGAAGAAGAACGATGATGGATGGTGGGAGGGTGTAATGGATGGTATAACAGGACTATTTCCTGGGAATTATGTCGAACCTTGCGTCTAATTCAATTAAATCAACATTTAATTGGTATATGGATATAATTAACATGCCATAAAGCTAGAAAACATTAATTTTTATTAATTTTAAATGAATGTATGCCAATATATATTAGGGCAATGCAACATAGGCATAGGCGTATCCAGGTGGGGGGGCGAAAGGGGCACTAAAAGTTACAATTATTCATAAATCGATAAAACAGAAAAAATTTCATTTTGCCCCCACACCCCCCGCTTCCAAGTTGACAGCATGGTTCAGTAACGTGAACATAGGGATGAAATTTCTTTTCAATTTACAGCTATATTCATGCAGTACAAGTGAATAACTAACATTAATATTAATTTATGCAGTATTACAATATAAATAAGTGCAAATTATGAAATGTAATTAACATATAATGGAAATAAACATTTTTCTTATTAAAGTAAGTAACCTCTTCACCTTCTCACAAAGTCATAATGTTGATGAACTGTTTTATAGCTGGATTTTTCTTCGTAGTAAACAGATGGCCAGAGAGAGGGATAGAGAGAGACAGACAGAGAGAGAGAACGAGAGAGAGAACGAGAGAGAACAAAGAATTGGTCCTTCTGGTTCATCGCCATCATATGTTCGTAGGTGTATAGAGAAAAAGGTAAATACACACACACACACAGGCACATGCATACATACATACATACATCCATACATAGGGGATTCAGGGTCAATGCGCGCAGGTACAAATCGCGAATTCGTCGAACCTCGTGCGAGTCCGAACGCGCACGCCACCTTCATGGCACACTGCAACAAGAGAAACACAAGAAACAGCAGAAACAGTCGAAGTAGCGAATGACGTTGAGCGGTTGTGTTCGGTTATAAACAATTTTTCCTTTTTTTTTCTCTCCAAACACATAGAATTTTTAATTTTTCGTTACACACATCTTAGAATAGATAATGACGGGTAGCTGTTCGTGCCATAGTGTTTAAAATAATAGGAAGTAAAATGATTAGAGCCAAAGATTTCAGCTGTGATGTGTTAAGTTGTTTAAAATGTTGATATACGAAGTGTGCTCTGTGATTATTACCTATGCTGTTGTCTACTTGACTGCCACACCGTTAGATCCTACACGACTCACAAAAAGTAAGAATTTTTTCATTAAGTGATGACTCACTTTTATACCTGCATCCAACATGAATTAATAACTTTTCTTCCTATAAGAAATCGACAAAAACTTATTTGTTGTTTTGCTGTGGCTTCCCATCAGCAGAGTCGCGGGGGGGTGAGGGGAAAAGTTGTAAAACATGTTTGAGATGTGTGTTGGATGGAAGTTTATTCCTCCAACTTTTCTATATAGTTTAGTTCATTTCGTGTTATTGTATTCGCCAAAAAAAAAAATAGAATTTTTCTCCACATCTATGACATAAAACAACTGAAGGTGGCTTGACGTTATAATGTTGAGAGAAAGTTGATATTTGCACACACGGATTGTTTTACAATCGGATTATGTAAAAAAATGATTATAGTTGAAGTTAGTTTATTTTTAATTGCACAAATATGGAAAATGCAAGGGTGCCTTGAATGAGAAACAATAGAAAAATGCTAGAAACACATTTTTATGATTATGATGTATTTCTTGATGATTTTATACGATTTTGATAACCAAACCACATGCCATCAGTCATTTGTTATTAAAACATATTTTGCTAAAAAAACTCTATTAAACTTTGCAGAACAAATAATTGAAAAACGTACTTTAATTTCCGTTACGCGATTTTATTAAAAATTAATTTATAGTTTGTTTTTAATTACACACACACGCACACACATAAAAGTTGCAATTCATAGAAGTGATCATAAAATTTTTATTAAAATTCGTATATAAATTGAAATAAAATATGTTTGTTGTTTGAAAACAATTGATGAAATGTCGTTTTCTAATCTGTATTTTGCTAAATATGTATGTCACTCATTGTCAGTAACAAAGAATCAATATACATAATTAGAAACAAATGACTAAAGGTCATCATATGTCAAGTAGGCGTTGCATTTATATTAAAAATAAGATTTGTTTTTAAAGAGTAATTAATGAGAGTTGTTGTGTTTTGTCTTAGCGTTTTGTCAACAAACAAAAGAAGTAATATGAAACAATAATGTTAATGAAAAAAGAAAACGTGCTAAGTAATTGTTGAATTATTAGAGGGGGGTTGGAAATATGAAGTACGATGTGTTGCCTAACCTCTCACTCACGCAAAGTAACTTACAAAACATCTAAATCCATATTATGAGATTTACTTTTCTCTCCGCTTTTCTCCATTTCATATCGGGTGTGTGTGTGTGTGTGTGTGTGTTGGGTGTATAAAAAACACTTGAATGTCACTCACAAAATACCTTTTCTGTCACTCATAAATATTAGAAAAACATAAACGCATTTTATTGTAGAGATATTGTAGGAAAACAAAGGTTTTATTGAAAATGGGAAATACGTTCGTTACTCATTTGTTTTCATTAATGAATTTTATTTAATACGTCGTCGATGTGTACAGACCTAGATTATATTTTACCTTGTCAATTAATTCTATTAAATCAATCACTTTCACTTTTATGCACAATTTGTTAATTTGGTTGCCTAATTCACAAAAAGAATTAATTGACAATCATTTTATGATATGTTTGTTTAAATGTGCAATTAATACACATGTTATTAGTTATTTAATTAATTAAAACATATTTTGAAAGTATTTGTTGTCCTTTTACAAAAACAAATTCTTTTAAACATTTCTATAATTAATTAAAAAGTATATTTGAATTTTATTAAATTGTGTTCGTATAAAATCGATTCAATTGCTTTTTCTATGTAGTTTATTTTTAATATGAATTAAATTTATTTTCGATATTTTTAAATAAATTTCGTTTTACATTCAAATAAATCAAAATCTATGTTTGCAAACTTTTATAACATTCACATAAGATTAAAGTTTTGTGTTGTGCAATACGATAACATTTAATTTATAGATGAAATAAAATCTTTATTTACGAAACAATAGAAAATTGTTTTTTAAAATGAATAATTTCGCTTGAAATAACCAACAATTAATGTTTTATTTACGTTCTACTCTAGATTCTAGTTGATCAAATTTTATTTTCATCGAGAATTAAACATTAAACAAATTAAATTTAATTAAAGTTTATTTTATGAAAAAAATAAAATGAAATTCAAATAACAAAGTGTTCAATAATAAGGAAATTCTTATAAGATTCATTCATTTGTTTTTATTTAATTATGATGCAATTAAATAATAATTTAATGCTATAAACATTTACATATTACAAAAACAAAAACATTTTTGTTTTTGTCGGCAATTTAGCGAATGAAAAAATAATTCGATTGTTATTAAAGGTTTAGGATCTTCTAAATTAATTATTTTGTTATTAATTTACCGAAACTGAATGGGTTTTTGAAACGAGTTTCATTTGTTTTGATCTGTAATTAAGCAAATTCTTTAGTACGAATATGACTAACTGGCCGGACTAAGGAATTCTCGGGCCCTAGGCAAGGACACAATAAAAAAAAATAAAAAACTACTAATTTATTGCTTTTTGGGCCCTAGACAGTTGTCTCTATTCTGCCTAGGCCTAAATCTGCCTCTGCTAAATGGACATAACAGTTTATTATAAATTGATTAGTGTCCTACATCGAATCGACCCACATTACATTCCAACCATCACAATATTATCATTGTTAGTGGTACAAGGCCCACTAAAAAAAATTTTATGTTTATTACTACCTATTTTGTATATAATAATATAAAATGAGATCTGTATGCTTATTACGGATAATGGATGCTTTAAATTGCACTCATGATAAGTGCGGGGGGGGGGAGCGAGATGCGAAAGAAAGAGAAAAACACATTTTTTCCTCTCTGACGTACATATACCGTTATAATATGCTAGGAAGTAGTTTATTTTTCATTAAACAAAAAAATGTATTTTGTGTTTGTTGCATGCATGGCTGTCTACTTTTTTAGTTGTTGTAGAAAAAATTAAAGAGAAGAAAGTGCTTTTTAATTACACATGGGTGTATATTGGACTGCCTATTCACGCAATTACAAACTAATCGCTAATTTTATGCATTATTTCATAGAAAAGAAATGTATTTTGTGTTTATTGTATGCACGATTGTTTAATTTTTAGTTTTCTAAATATTATATGTATATTGGGTTGTCTATTTACGCAATAACAAACTAATCGCTAATTTTCTTGGTTTTAAAGATGTTTATGTATAGAAAACAAAGGAGTGACGTAGAGGATGTGATGTATTCATCATTTCGTCAAAGCTGTCATTTCAGCAAGGACATTTTAATGAATAGTAAGGTTATCTATCCTTCATATACAGGATGTTGCGCTGGATGTTTTTCCTTTGTTTGCGTGACCCTCGCTGGTTGATAGTGTTGCTATGGTAATGCGTCGATACTTTATGGGGGATGCTGCCATTTCGGCAACAACGTAACGCATTACGAATTGTTTACGACGCTATTATCATTTTTTTCTATTAGAAACTTATTTTTCAATTGTTTTGTTATGAAGCGAATGTGTGAAGTTTGTTGTGGGGACTTTTCCACGTTATTAGTTTATCCCTCGTCTTCATAGACGTCACGCACAAATGTCAACATGTTGAAGGAAATTCAAAAATTTAATTCAATTAAAGTTTGCGTCGAGCAACAGCAGCGCCCGAAAGAAAAATCGCATTGGACGTTTTGTGAGTGTGTGTGTATGTGTATGTGTGTGCGGAAGGGTTGGAAGGGTGAATTCTGTGAAAATACTTCACATAACCTACATCATCAACTAATCTAATTTAAATTTTTACTTAATCGAAAATATTACCTGTGAAGGGTCGGAGGGGAGGCTTCGGGGTTGGCTTGGGGGGTTTGTAGGTTAAAAGGGTGTGAATTCATTTTTTGACCTAAACAAAATTATTCATTAAAAAAAGTGAAAATTGTGAGTTGTGACTTATTTAATATATAGGCAACTCAAATAGCAACTGAGAAATATATTATTAGCAGATGTTTGCATTTGAAAATAAATGAACTTTTCTCCGTATTATGAACATATATTGAAGTTGTTCCTCATTTCGCAAAGTTTATTATATGAATGAAGAGATAGGCAAACTTAATAGCAGCTGAAACAAGTGAATTTTTGAGAGAGAGCTTTAAGTTTTCTCTTCTATAACAACATAAACTGACAAAGATGATGAAAATGATGAGGGGAAATTTCCCAATCACAGTGTGCTGCGAGTGACTGGCGTACAGAATCTCCTAATTAACATATAAATTGATCGTCATATTTCTCAAACTATCATTCACGCGCGCTTAGAAAATGGAAAAAGTATGCAACTCAACTTACTATAGAGAAAACAAAAGAATGATAAGAAATCAATGCTGTTTCATACACAGAGAGAATAAAAAAAAACTAGAAATATGTGATCGTTGCTTAGCTACCAAAAAGTTAAATAAGAGAAACAAGTGAATTATTGATTTGACTTATTATTTTTAGATTTGCGCGTGGAATTATTGGAAATATGATTTTTAAAATTATCACAGGACAACAAGTATTTAATTAAGAATTAAATCATGAAAAGCACATTTCATTATCTCAATTCGTTTTTTCATTGTCTATAATCAAACATTTTTCTACTTTCTAAGATTTTCGCGATTTTTTTCTTTTTTTAACTATGAGAGGACAACAAGAATTTAATAGAGAATTAATTAGCGAAAAGCGCATTTCTTAATCTCTATTCGTTTGTCCATTGTTTATAATGAAACATTTTTAAAAAAATATTAATTAACTAACTATTATATAAAGAACGTTTATTTTGATTAAAATTTCGCTGTTGCGCGCTACCTGCCATGATGAAAATGTACGGGTGCGTTGTTTCGTAATTTTTCATTATTAGTATAGTGGAAGTTGGTGGTGATTAATACAATTAAATTAAATCAGAGCGCGCGCCCTCTCCCTCGGCGCCTAAAAGGGCACGCAGTAGGAGAAAATAAAGAATTCCTTTGGCGGTGGTGGGACGCCGGAATGAGGGTTGTGCACAATATGTTTACAAGACGCTGTTGTAGGATAGGGGAACGATAAATTCCATTTTATCTCTAAGACGAACTATAACATTTTACACGATTGTCGTACCACCTAAGCAATAATAAATCCCAAATTGAATTTTATGTTAATCTAAAGGGGACTTAGGGTCGGATTTACTATCAATGACAAACATATTATCAATGAAATCCCTCCGAAACTACCTTTTTACTTAAACATGCAATTATGCTACCCACATGACACATACGTATAACAAATTGCCTATTGTTGTAGTCACTTGATAAAATCGGTATACAAATATTGGAAATTGTTTACTCGTCGGCTTATCTCATGCGTTGCTTTATTGTTACAGATTATAAATTGAATTCGTGGATTAGACACTTTGAGCCAGCGCATTATGATAGGCAACTGCTTGTACATCAACATGGGAGAGTTAGAAGGGCTTTGAGCGGACACCCGAGATATGTCAGAATTGATATCAAAGGACATGGACGGTAAGTGAACTGAACTTCTATACGTCGAATTATTTACTGTTCAACTTCATTTGTATCTAAAAAAACTTTTTTAATTAAATAATTAATTAAATTTTTGGTTTGGCCCGCTACAATTTTAATAGGAAAGTTTAGAGAATTGAATTAAATTTAATTACAATTTTGGTTTTCGATGAGATAAAGGGAACGAGGATCAAAAAATTTTTTTTTTTACAAAATTGCATAACCTTGACTTGTTGAGAGATGTAGGTTAGATAAAAATTTGCAATTTTCCTTCCTTAGATGTGTACACATAGTGAAAAACTTTCTTTTTAAGTTAATAATACTTATGACACTTGTTGAGTTGAATATGGAACAAGAAACATGAAAAAGTTGCGCTGTAATTAAATCATTATACTCTGTTACTTATTGAGAGCGTAATTTGGTTGCCTATACATAAATTAACATTTTTATTGACGGATAATTTATTACATTATCTTTCATAATTGCTTAAAATGTTTTTATAATTTAATATACAACGCATATTGTTAGATAGATTTATTCAATTACGTGCAGTTAATTTGGTTGCCTATATATCGATTTAGTAGACTTTTAACATCCGGTTCGATTTATGTATGTATATGCAAAAAAAACATATTTTTTTATGCGAAAAACACAATAATAAAACGAAGGACATTCTCAACTATAGAAATGACGTTATTTAATAACTTTGCGTCTTTATTTAATTCGTAATTTCACTTTTTTATTATTCTGTGTGTTGCGCAATGACGCCGAAACTGGAGCAATTGTTATTGAATCATTCTCCTCAATTTCGTTTGTTTTTTTTTTATTATACATAACATGTGAAATGAACTATAGGAAAAATTTTTGTTATTTCGGCGCGCGGAGTGAAAGTTTTGTTTTCTAAATCAATTGAACGGCGGCGGCGACAAAACTTTGCAATTGTTTTCTGTTGTTCCTTTATTTTTACATCTATCTATAGATGGTATAACATGTGGATGAGATAGGACATAAAATTCAATCACACACACACATACATATTGAGAGAGAGAAAACTTTTCCATTTTACCTTTCGGTTAGAGAATTTTAGTTTATGATTATTATTTAGCACAGAATAATGCACATATCTATTCGGAAAATCCTATTAAAGGCATTAATGAGATTCCAATATCTAGAATAAGAAATTTTTTTCAAACAATGAATCGTCACAATTACATTTACGAAAATTTTCAATTTATCTAATACAGGAAGTAGGTAAAGTGCAAATGTCGAATGTTGCAATTTCTATAATAAAGGGAGTTCACTTTTATGATTATTATTATTATTGAGGACAGGTTAATGCACATATCTATTTGGAAAATCCTATTAAAGGAATTAATGAGATTCCGATATCTTTCTAGAATGGAATAAAATTTTATGCTATTTATTATATAGAGCGTGTATTATGATATTGACTTGTATGTGCAATGAAAATGAAAACGATCTGCACTTCACTCACTATTATTATTATTTTATCTTAACGGTATTTTTCTTTATTGCTTCATTCACTCATTCAACTATTCAACGATTTCATGTGATAATGTCATTTAAAAACGGTACACATAACAATCCATAACATATTCAAGTAAAATGCAATTTTAATTAGATATTTCTAATAGCACGCCATTTAGCGTTCAGTATTTTCTTGTTCAGTATAAATATTACACGTTTAGTAAGATTTTTATACTGAACGATACTTTAATTTTACTGAACTTCCTTTTATACTGAACATTTATTATTTTGCTGAACATTTAAATAAAATACTGAATAATTAATTTTTGCCATATTTTTCGATTTGAAAAATTAAAAAACTAACCTATTAAAAACTATGTTTTTAAAACTCTCTCTTATCATCAATACAGTGATTGATCAATTTTAGGTTAATTGTCAAAAGTGACAAATCTATTATTATAGTAATTTCAATGGTTACAAAGGGGCACATATTCCTCTTCCTCCTTTTCAAGCACGTTCAGTGACCGGATCGAGCTGGAATTTTAATAGAATGCAGTATTCTCGACACTGAATCTATCTGCCAAATTTTAGCTCGATCCGATCACGGGAAGTCGGTTAATTTGCCGTCGCAAGATTTATCCTAATACTTACATACATACAAATGCTAAGTTAATATAGAGCCAGTGATCGGTTC
>JAODFZ020025546.1:0-14757 GCA_027574845.2 Deinopsis erosa
GGTAAAGAATTGATCGACACTAGCGAGATTTTTTTCTATCGATTAAGTATCGATCTAGAGCAACTATTCTTTTTGCCCGCCCTATCCGTTTTACCCGTCCTTCCCCTATATATATATATATATAATATATTATCTTTATACAAAATTGTCAACAGCATATTCACTTTTCAAACGCTAATGGAATTGTGTCATTGATAAATATTTCAAGGAAATTTTGACGTGAATGTGTTAATATCGTAGTATTTATTTTATTTTCCCCAGTTTTGCCTTTTATTAAACACATTTAAAATTCTAATGATTAACAATTTAGAGGGATATAGGTCAGGTGTTTTAATATTTTCACTTGTTTTTATTTTTATTTTTCTCGATGGTTTCATCTAGCTAGCTGCAGCAAAATTCTTTAAATAAAAATTGAGGTAATAGCGCAGAAAATATTCGCCTTTAGAAAAAAAAACGTAATATTATATCCTCTCGAAATGGTAATGAAGGGATTTATTAAAAATTTACAGATACAATAAGAGTAAACTAAAAATTTAACATTTCGGTATTAAATTCTCATAGGACCTACCCACACAATAATGGCTTGAAGTTCTATCCTTAATTATAAACTAGTACAATCATTATAATTAGAAAACATTTTAATATTTAGTTCACTCTTCTCTTTTACAATACATTGAAACACAATTTTCCTTCCATACTTGTACTTTGACTTTAAACTTTAACAAAACTTTGTGTACATAATTACAATTCGTAAAAGCATTTAACTTTATGAGTTTTCGAACTATTTTACACATGTTTTGAATTTTCAAAATTAATTAAATCGTTTACACTTGACTGTAAAGATATAAATATAGAAAATTGGGTCAGAAATTTATTTGGTATTTCTAAAATCTGTTTAGTTTCATTGCTGTTATTTGCAATATTTAAATTAAAATAGAAATTATTTTGTTTAAACAAATTTTACAAAAATAAATGGAATCCTATTTTTATTTAATTTAAACGCAAAAATTGTTTTTTCATTAAATTGTTTAAATAAATTGAAACGAAAAATTATTTTTTTATATGAAAAATGTTATAATATCAAACTAGGGTATATTTTAAATAAATTATGTTTCTTTAAGCGTATTACCTACAGTGCAAAGTGCAAGTGGCGTATAATATAAAGAGTAAACATGATATACCTACACTTGTTAGTTATACACGACGTTGATGAGGTTTTCTATGTAATGCAAGTTTGCCTCGCATTGTATTTACATCACAACTTTCACCGCAAACTTCATACACAATAAATAAAAATTAACAAAAATATTATTAAACTGTGCGAGTTTGCTAGAACAAATATTTTGATCCTAAGTCTTCTTGTCTCTAAAGCGAACACAACCAACCGACAGATTTATTAGACAAGTTTACAACAACAGCAACACATGTGTGTTGAAATTGTCTTTTTGTGTTATAACATTACTCTTTCATTTGTCTTGTACATTATAATTGAGGGTTGCTGGTGATTTATTGAATGTATTCGAACACATTTCCAATGTAACCAACAAATCGCATCAATTACTATAATATTCTTCTTCTCCACTATGCAATTTACTTGCTAGTTGATTTATACAACAAAAACATTTTGCAAGCAAGCACACACACATTCACTGACTTACATCTATACATAAATTCAAATACAAAACTGAAATAGATAGGAGCGAGCTGAATAAGTTACATCTATATTTATCTTATTTACTCCATACATAACTCTACTGTTTAGTCCTTTTAGTGCTCCCATTTTAATATTTACTTATAGCCAAAATATGTGCATTTCTATTAGATGGTTAATTATTTGAAACGAAATAGTTAATATATACTAATAATATGTAAGTTTTAGATGGAGAGATAGGATCGAAATGTGAATTCCTTGGTTTAACATAACTCATCGTTCCTATTAATTAGTAAACTCTCTATAGAGTAGGAACTACATATTGACCAAATGCATTGTAAATTAGGAATGATGTCAAACTTAAATTACAAGGTTGACTCATCTAATAATTACATTTTTACTCTCACAAACTTGTTTAACATCTAAACTTACAATTAGAATTTTATTCAAAAATATTGCTACTATGCAACTAAATTTTATAAAGCTTTTATTAGATAAGTTAAATTAAACTTTAAATCGTTTCTTCGTTTATTCAATTTTTGTGAATTTTGAAACAATGCAATTTAATGAAAAGAATAAATTATGTTTTCTTTAAATAATTTTACATGGGGTGACTGCACTAGTAATTGACCAGGATCCATTAGTTGACCACCTTGTTCTTTAGTTGCTATTTCCTCAATTATTGATGCAACACTGTCACGGCTCTGGCAAATTACTTTTGGGGATGTTGGCTAACTTTTATAAGTATTGCAGTTCAAATTAGACTATATTTACCTGTTTAAAAGGTGGGAGACAAGAGGTATGGCCCTGGTCAATTACTAAACAGGCAAAACAGCTAATGTTTTAGTAGTTGACCAGGGTAAGTTAAGGATGAAGGAACTCAATTTGAACCCTTATTCTTACTGACTTGGTTAGGTTTATCATCTATTTATTCAAAGGAAACCTTTTATTTATTTGCATAAGTGCAGCAATGTGCCGAAAACAAGAAAAAGAATTCTTTACATACACTCGGTTCTGTTTTTACCCCAATTTTTTTTACACGATTTTGATTTCACACGAATTCAAACAAACCTATTTCTGTTTTTCCACGAATTTTTTTTTACTTAACACAGCTCATAGACAAAAAAATTTTAATATTTTCAATTCCAAGAGATTGTATTCCAGTGTTGGGAATGAACACAATTTTCACTTGTTTCTCTTATTTCCTCAAATTCTTCTTATTTTATAGTGATATTTATCCATTTCTCTTATTTTTCTGCAAGGCGTTCTATTGAATTAATTATTGAACGAGTGGTCAACTACTAGATCCAAGGTGGTCAACTACTAACACCGTCTGGTCAATTACTAGTGATTTCGTAAATTTTATGTTTAAGCAATTGTAAAAAATTTATTGTTATAGTAATTTGAATTTAGGTAATGCTACTTTAATTAATACCTAAAGAAAATATTAAAAAAGCATAGGTAATGTAAAATTCTGCTAGTAGAGCAATACCACACCTTAAAATACGTGTGATTTCCTTTAACTGGTCAATTACTAGTGCAGTCACCCTATATCCAAAAAATCAGAACAACGAGGAGAATATTGTGTTCTCTCTCTAATTTTCAATGGTAAAACTGAAACACCCTGTATGTGAGTGTTTTGAATATCAAAACGAAATTAAATATTCAGTTCTAAAAAAACCTTTAATATTTTTTACATTATTTATTTTAGACATTATCATCATTTCTATTCTATTTTGAATCATATTTTTCTGTTATAGGATTAGTTGAATTTCTTCTCGATCGACAGGCCGAATCCTTGAAAGCAGCCAAAGATATGAAATATGAAATATTAGATAACCTGTATAACAGGAATTTCAACGTGTTCAATAATCAAACTCTAGCACAAGTTGGAACTTACTTACAAGAAGGACCCCATTACGTTGCTGTAGATGCAGAAGTTGCCGTTGAAGGCAATGAATAAATTTTGCTAAAATGCATCCATATTTTTCTACAAAAAACAAAAAAAAAATGTTTCAAATTGACAATATTATCTCAATTCGAAGATCCGTCAACTTTGGTATAATCTATTATGTTTTCAAATTGGACAAATTTATTAATCCAACCATTTTCTATTATTCACGCGTTAATTGATCCATGGTTTCATCCTTAAGCCGATTAAAAGGAAATTCGTTTATTTATCGTTGTATTCAATCACTAAATAAAATCATGGACAAAATAGTTCGTGTTTTATTAGTAGTAAAATATTTTGAATTAATGTTCAAAATTCGCGTATTGTTTACTTTGTTGTTGAGTATTTAAAGATTTTATGGTTGTTGACCCATAATATTACGTGAGATAAGTGCAATGTTTAAATTGCCTTTCATTTGATTGAGCATTTGCAAATTGTTTAATAATAATCGTTTTGTTTGGCAATGCTCGAATGAATTTGTTAATTGCACATTTGTGAAATGCAGCAGTAAGAGCCACTACAGGAAAATAGTTTAAGGACAAATTACATCTTATCATTAAAATTGTCATCAATGCTAAAAGAATCAAACGAACAAAATAGCTGTTGTAACGAGACAATCTTTTTTAATATCGATTCAAGGTGAAGAATTGAAAAGTTCTTTTGCCAACTATCGTTAAGAACAACGCGCATAAAATGATTAATTAGTTTATAATTACAAAGAGGCATGAATAAAAATAAATTACTATTTCCTTATTGGAAACCGTAAAAATTATTTATAGAAATTAATTATTTGTTTATACAATAATAAATTAATCAAAAATATTTTTCAAATTAAATGTCAAAATTTTATTATTTTTTGGTCATTTCGCATAATTCTATTTTGTTAAATAATTATAATTTACAATAGGACCATCGAGATGTTGAATTAGTAATTTTTACTTTATTCATAGCCTCGAGCATTTTTTGCGTTGTAACCACGCATCCGTTTTAATAACAATTATTATTTGCTTGAGTTGGCGCGTGTTAATTTACGCGGTATATCAGATGACAGAAGGTCAAATTATCGGGGCTTTACTGTAATTCTTTTAGAAATATTAATGGCGTCCCATATTAATAATATTAAAAAAAACTACTGTAAAGTGTTGAAATAAACAAACAAAAAAGAAATTCAATAAAAAAATTTATTAAATAAATAATTAAATGCATTTTTTATGCGAAATATAAAAAGTGTATATAATAATTTCCCTAGTCGAACAATATGCTATTTTTTAGCACAAGGTCGCAAAATAATTATGTTTTATAATTTTTTTGTGGTTATATTCGACAAAAACGAAAACAGATAAATAAGTAATAAAATAGTTGATAAAATTTGTTGCAGATGTATTAAAATACAGAAAGTTTCTCACAATAATAAGTAGATTTTGGAATACTTTCAATCGAGCACTTTCATTTCAAGAAAGTTTCATCACAAAATCTTATCTGCAAACTTACTTCATAAAATATTGGTTTTCTTCGTCGCAATTCAAACACTTGCAATAATCGTGTATGTAGCCTTGCAGTTTCCTATTACGCCTACGCAACCAAGCGCATTCCTCATCCATTTCGAACCGCGAGGAATTCACATCTCCAACACGGTTCGCGAAAAATCCCATTTCTGGCTTAAAAGTGTCCACGACTTTACGTTTCCTCCTCGGTGTCTTTTCAATTATCTCTTCGCCGAATAATGGAAACGCCAACGTTTTTTCCTGTTGCGATTCATATTTCCTACAAATCGCTGAAAGTTTCAACATTTTCTCACCTTTCACCTCAATAACTGCCAACCATTTTAATGCGATGTTGCTTTTTAGCGTTAATATAGTCAATTGTTTGTTATCCAACTTGCGGTCCACTACCAATTTCTTCTTAAGCGTCTTGTAAACACCTTCGTAATGCGCCCGCTCCCTATTCAAATCATATAATTTACGCGACTGCATCTTTTCCCGATCAGCCATTTTCATTTTCAGCATTTTAATTGTATCCCAATGTTTCAGAAATGTTCTCCATTGTTTCCTGATAATTTTCTGCGTCGCATCATCTTGCGTTAATAATTCGGTGTATTCTGTTTTTCGGATATTAATATGCGCTCTATAGCGCTTCAGAAAAGATTGAGAATCTTTCCACATTTTATCAAACTTTCCTTGCAAATCCTCGGTGAATTTCATTCTGATATCATCCAATTTCGATATTTCCACTTCCTGCTTACTCAAATATTCGCCGCGAATATATTTCTCCGATTCCTTGCGCGAATTGTCCAACATATAAAGCATCGTTTTCAAGAACTCTTCATTCTCCTTCGTAATGCCCACAATGTCAGCGCGTTCGAAAATAGCTGCGTTATATAAATTCAAAATCACTTTTTTGCTCTCCGTGTTCAATTCCTCGATTTGATCGTGACACAAAATGATCAGTTTATCGATATTATCGATATGTGAACGCGTATTCCTTTGATATTGCTCCTCGGCGTCGCGCAATTCGTCCAGTAGCAGCGACATGGTGAAATCCTTCGCGTCAATAATCCGCTCGAAATTGTGCCACGCGTATTCCATTTCAGTGCGCCTATACGGCAACTCGATATCCATCAATATATTATACCAAACCTTCTCCTGCTTCTGCATCCACAATTCCCCATACTTAATTTCGCGCTGCAAGTGATTATATTCGATCTGTTTGCGGTGCTCCTCCGCCCGCCGCTTCTTTTCCGCCTTTTTCGCAGCCTTTCGCGCTTTCAGCTGCTCCGCTGTCGGTTTTCTTTTCGGCATTTTGCTGCAATTTAGTTAATATAGGACACGCGTCAAAAATAACAGAAACAATATGACGACTTCTAGATCTGTCGCGCGTTTGCAAATTGAAGGAAACAAAAATTCTCTGAATTAAGCACAATTAACAAACTCATTGCCAATTCACCTCATCAACATTTTATGTTGCATCAGTGAGTGGTCCGAGAGAAAAAGGTACAGTCGCGTTTATCAGAAACAAAACAAAACAAAACAAAACAAAAATCGAAAATTCATATACACTGCAATCATTTAAACCAATTTATCTATTTGCGTCACTGACAGGATGGACACATTATCTAAATAATAAAAATTAGTCTTGATCTTGGTTCGGTTTGATGTGGCACACATATTTATAACACACACACTCACACACACACCCAACAGCAAAAAAATGAAATTTTTTCATTTCCTATATTGGCGATTACTTATCAATTGGTGTGCGAGTTGTAAAGTGCATAAGGAATTCGTTTCTGTTACCTATGTGCGTTTAAATGGAGACAGGTAGATTTTTTAGTAGTAGAGTGGGGCCTTCAATATATAAATGCTTGGATCAGCTCAATCAAATTTTACTATTGCATTTTAATTTTAACCGGGCAGTTAATAAAATTCCAATAAAATCTCGAAAAATTATGTTTTTTTAAGTTAATCACAATTGCCATGTAAGTTCTATAAAAAACATAATTCGTTTGTTTTTATTAGTAAGTATATAATAATATTTCATCGAGCAAGGTTGTTTATTGTTGCAATTATGTAACAAAATTCAATCAAAATTATTTTGCCATTATAACAATTCAGGAAATTGAGTTTGTTTTGTTTGCAACGGTACCTTTAATAAAATTCAATACATGTTATTGATAAATGTAATTAGTTCATGTAAACGCGTTGCTCGTGTTTTTGTAAGTGAAAGTCTATTTTGCCTCCAGATAAAAGAAGAAATGCAAAGCAGCGATATGAAAACATCATCGTCGTCGTCGAATGATGCATCCTCGGTGAGCACAGTGACAAATTCAGCGAAAGCGAAAGAAGCGAACGCTAGCAAAGAATGGCAGGTGATGAATTGGCGTGAAAAATACAATTACATCTCGAGCAATATCACCGTGGAGCCGATGCTCGCTTGTTACATTATGCCATGCGTGTTCAGTGGCTTGGCAACGCAGAATTTGAATTTGGAAAAAGCTTGCCGGGTGAATTTAGGCTATTCGGATGAAGTGTGCGATGCATTGCAGGCCCGAATGACGGCGAATTACACGAATGAGGAGAAGGAAGTGCAACTGCTAGTCGCCTCAATGACGGTATGGAAGACGATTCTGCAAAGCAGCTTGCCGGCCTTCCTGATGCTCTTTGTGGGCTCGTGGAGCGATCGATGGGGCCTTCGCAAGCCGTGCATGCTTCTGCCAATAATCGGCGAATTCCTCACCGTCATCGGTTTGATGCTTTGCACCTATTTCTTCTACGAGCTGCCGATGGAAGTGAACGCTTTCATCGACGGCTTCTTTCCGGCGATCACAGGCGGCTGGTTCACCATGTTCATGGGCATCTTCAGTTACATCGCTGATGTGACAACAATTGAAATGCGCACTTTGCGTATCGGTGTTGTGAATGTTTTTTGTTCGCTTGGCATTCCTGTTGGTTTAGCATTAAGTGGCATTCTATTTAAGAAAATTGGTTTCTATGGTGTGTTTTCAATATCGGCTGTTATGTATGTGATCGCATTCTTCTATGGATATTTTAAGATTGAGGAGCGCAAGAAGTTCGACGTGCCGACACTGTCTGACAAGCCGTGCGCTTTTCTCAGAGACTTTTTTGATATCAATCATATCACGGAGACGTTTCGTGTTGCTTTCAAGAAAGGCGAAAATAACAGGAAAACGAAAGTCATGCTACTAATGCTGGTTGTTATGGTTGTCATTGGACCCATGCATGGTAATGTATATCATTAATGTAATCATAACATTGAAACAAAAGAAATTAAATTCAATAAAAAAATATCAAAGCACATTAATAATAAAATAAATAAAATGACATTAACTACAAATCAATTAAAACAAAATGAATAACAAATGAATTGTTTTTTTATCTTAAAGAATGATTGATTTATATGAATAATTAGCAATTGTTTGATATGAAATGGAATGACAAACATTAAATTGAGAATTCAGTAAAAGTGGAAAATTGAGTAATAATTCTGACCAACTTTATGAAAGTATTATGACATTAACATATACAATAAATTATTTATTAATCGTTATGTTAATTAGGTGCAATGAAAAGAGAGATTTTATATTATGCGCAATGCAAGGCAATTTTCTTTCGAGCAAAATGAAAAAGAATCTCTTGTTTCTAGTGCATGTGTAATAGAATTTTACTTTCAAATTCATTTATAAAACAAAATTGTTTATCTATCAGCGAAGAGTAAAGTCGAATTAGTAATTGATTTTTGGAACTTGGAATTTTTGCTTTGACAATAATTTAAACAAATAATCAATTAATGTGTCACAGAATTTTTTTCTATTACTTTACAATGCCAATTATTTCTAAAATATGACAATAAAACAATAATTAGCTTAACATAATTATTAATACTTGAAAATTATGAAATTGTTTGATAAATTGACGAAATTTCAATAAATCATTCATTTATTTTTATTAAATAATATTTTTTATGTTAATCATATTTTTGTTAAAACTAAAGTAAAATTTAAATTCATCTAAAATAAATAAGAGAAATTTTATTAAGAAACTTGATATAAGTGGGATTCCTAAATAGCCCTTTTTTTATATTAAAAATAAAAGTATGAGTCATGCAATATTAAAATATTATATACCCAATTAAAAAATATCAACTCTTTTTTTTTGTAATACATAATTGCACAAAGTTATCGTTTTATATTTTCAATATCTAAGAACTTTTATCAATTTTCTGGCCAATTAAATAAATTAAAAGGTTAATATTCATAATTATGAAATTTGTAATTGTTTGTTTCCTGAAATTGTCGTAAAAAGTGTAAAATAATGCTTCTTAAGTAAAAAAATTAGTTGCTGAAACACAATTAATATTAAGACTGGACAAAAAATACTAAAGAAAATAAATAAATTATTTCTGACACTAAATGGCAAACCTGAAACAATGAATTAATAATTGTAAAAAATAATGTTTAGTAAGTTTGGCCACCTCAATGACATATTTATTTTTAAAAATAATTTTTATATTGAACAAATATGAACATTTTGAAAAAAAATTTTAAGTTTCTGAAACTCAAATAATTTTAAGACTGGACGAAAAATTACTAAACAAAATGAATAAATTATTTCTGACACTAAATGGCAAACCTGAAACAATGAATTAATAATTATAAAAAATAATGTTTAGTAAGTTTGGCCACCTCAATGACATATTTTGAAGAATTTTTTTTAAGTTACTGAAAGACAATTAATATTAAGACTGGACGAAAAAATACTGAACAAATGAATAAATTACTTCGGCCACTAAATGGCAAGCCTGAAAAAATGAATTAATAATTATAATAATTATGTTCAGAAAGTTTGGTCTTCTCAATAACATATTTGTTTTTAAAAATAACTTTTATACTGAACAAATATGAATATTTTGAAGAAATCCTTTTTAAGTTACTGAAACTCAATTAATTTTAAGACTGGACGAAAAAATACTAAACAAAATGAATAAATTATTTCGGATACTAAATGACAAGCCTGAAAAATGAATATTGAACATTTTGAAGAAATTCTTTTTAAGTTACTAAAATAGAATTAATATTAATACTGGACAAAAAATACAGAACAAATTGAATAAATTATTTTGGAAATCGCAAGCTTTAAAAAATTAATCAATAATTATAATAATAATGTTCAGTAAGATTTATCTCGTCAATGACATCTTTGTTTTAAACATAATTTTTATACTGAACAAATATGAACATTTTAAAGAATTTTTTTTTAAGTTACTGAAACACAATTAATATTAAGATTGGACAAAAAATACAGAACAAAATGAATAAATTACTTCAGCCACTAAATGACAAGCCTGAAAAAATGTAATTAATAATTGTAATAAAATTTTCTTTTTTAATTGTAGAATAAACAAAACACAAACTTTATCCAGCAATAAACATTTCTAATTATCCATTATTTACATAAACAAATAATTTTCATTATGATAATGCTAGGAATGGCATTTGCATAAAGAAATTAATAATAGAAATTGTTGATAAATAAAAAAATAAATTATATAAAATGACAATTGCATTTGTCATTGAATTCCCTCTCTCTCACACACACATTCTTATACAGTAATTAAATGTTGGCCATGAACTTGCAGCAACACAATTTTATGTAATACCTATCAGGTTCTATATAACAACATTTAATAATATAACACAAACAAACAAATGAGAATCAGATGAATGGTATTTAATTGAATTGGTCATGCGATAATCAAACAATTTAGCGAACTGAAAAATGTTTACCATAATTTAGCAACACAGATTAATGATACACCGAAAATACAGATTTAATTGAATAACTTTCTCTCCTCTTCATTAAAATTGATGTATCCAAAAGCTAAATAATTGATCTTGCAGGTGAAATGGTTGTTCTCTACTTGTTTACAAGATACCGGTTTAATTGGGACGAATTGGATTTTAGTCTTTTTTCAACTTATAATATGATGACAAGTCTAATAGGTACAAAAAAAAATATTTATAATAAATTTTTTTAATTTTGTTGATTTTTATTTTTCAGGTACAACAATCTCGGTTGGTGTTTTCAGTCATTGTTTAAAGATTGATGACGCTCTAATTGGCGTTTTATCATGTACGAGCAAAGCACTTTCTAGTTTGGTCTATGCTTTTGCAACAACATCATTGGAATTTTATTTAGGTAAGAAAATTGTTTGAGAATTACGTAAATTATCAATTAAATTCATTTAATTAATTTTATTTAAACGTTTCATCGATTTTTTTAATATAACAATTATATTTTCTATATAATTTAGAAAATACAGTAAAGCCTCGATAATCTGACAATAATTTAAATCGAACATTATTGAATATATCAATTGATTCGAGAATTTTCAGAAAACTACGTTTTGTTAATCGAGGCTTTACTGTATATGATTGATGTACAGCATATAAAAAACGCGAATAATTTAGAAAGCAGTTTTTGAATGTGCAAATCATTTTTATTTATTAAATGTTTATCTAATATAAAATTAATTGACGAAAAATGTTTGCAAATCATTTCTTAATATGATTTTTATCTTTAAATTCATTAGTAAAAACATCTATACATATATGTAGATGTATATGTTAATTTATTAATTATTAAAAATATTTTAATATAATAACTGTAATCTGTTTTGAAATTGTATTAGAGTCACTTCTTTATTCATTTACATGTTTCTTACAAATTACAAAGGAAAACAATTCGTCATGCTATAATTTTAATTTATGTTTTTATACAATTTATTGACATTCATAATTGTATCATTCAATAGTTTGCCATTAACAATAAGTACCAATTCAATTTTAATTTTATTAATAATTTTATTTGTTATTGTTACTTTAACATTAATATCATTTATGAAATATTTTTAGTGATTTTATCANCAAATTCAAAATGGCATTAATCAATTTGAAATTGGCAAAAAACATGTTTTAATCATATGATCTTTGCCAATTTGAAATCGATTAATACCATTTTGATTTTGATTAGTTCCAATTTGAACTTGGAAAGGTATAGTATATGCCTGATAAATAGACGTTCAAAGCTATTTGTCCAGGCATATACCTAATACTTGCATAATCAAAAGCTAATTGCTTAAAATAGCCATTTGCCTACGACATATACAAAACTAAATTAAATGTTTCATTATACTTACATACAACCGAACCAAGGGAGTATTAACTGTTATCAGGACGAATTGTTTTGCCGATCTCTTAGCTAAGGCCAGGCGCACACTTGCAATTTTCAGTTGCGCAACTGTTTGGTTGCATATTTGTGTCATATGGAATCTTATGTAACTGCGCAAACATGCAACTGCAACTAAATTGCAAGTTTCAGCAACTAAACAGTTTGTGTTTTGGCTCAAACTGTTCAGTTGCTCTTTACTTGCAATGTTTCGGGCAGACTACATTGTAACTGCAATCAAACAGTTGCGCAACTGAAAATTGCAAGTGTGCCCATACCCTAAATGAAATCGAAATGAAACATCGGCATTAGACATGTTGGCACTGTAAATTCGGCATTGGATAACTATTTGCACCCAATTTATATTTTATCTAACAAATTTCTTTCAAGTTATAGAAAATTCGGGTTGTAGAAGTTTTTCTTTGTATGTGGTAGGTACTCATAATCGCCTTATAAATCGTATTTTCTTCAGTTTTCAATAACTACTATTTTCTATAAATCAAGTTCTTTCCAGCATCCCTTGATGATTCCACTTAAAGAAGTTTTATGGTAATAAAAATTTTTCTTATGTTTTCTTTTTAATAAAGAAATATTTTCATATTAAACTACATACATATTTTAATTAAAGTTATATTTCTAATTATATATAGGTAAGTATTTAAAGACTATAGTTGATTTTTTCAAATCCAAAAGCATTTTTATTAACCATATATAAATTGTATTCAAATAATAGAATAGTAAACATTATCGAGTTTATACATTTATACAAAACGCTTATTATATTTTGGTCAGTGCAAGGGTGGGTGTTGTTGGGATAGGCTGTAAAATATGTGTGACGAATGGTTTTTGTGTTATTCGGACAATATGTGGGAATTTTAAACTAAAAAATACAATTGACACCTGTTTGACATATCATTAATTTTATGTTCGCATTTTCCATCCTCTTTAAAACTATCTCCCTCAAGGATAAATTTTATACTTCTATATTTTAATTTATTGCAAATACATATCTTTACTGCAAATAGGCAACTTTATTTGCATGTTACTTTAATGCTATATTGCGTGCTGTACCTTATAAATTTTCCTTCATTTTGTCATTTAATCTTGATACAAAAGTTAGATAGACTGATAATTAATATTAATTTTTGACGGCTTTATACTTACAAAATGCAAATATAGGCAACTTATCCATCATACCGGCATAAAACTCGCGTGTGCTATTACGTAATTGTGTAACTGCATCATGGAATGAATGAAATTTTATAACCAACCATAAGACAATGTATTACAACACGTAATATAAAATTGATTTTTATCATCATCATCTAGATATTTGGATAGGCAACTTTTCTAACAAGTAGACGTATACGTTGCGTGTTACTAATAAAAGCAAATTGTGCATTTTTCTTTTGATTAATTGCAAATTGTGTAGTTAAATAAATGTCAAAATTACTTATTTATATTAAAATCTTTATTATTAAAATTAAAATGGAAAGCATACAATGCGATTATTATTAAAAAAAAAAGAAAAACATTAAACATACAAGAATGAATAAAAGATATTTCACTGACGAGAAATTATTTAGTTTTTATTTTTCGTTGCATTTAATTTGTTTCTTGTTATTTAATGACACTGAACACGCGATTTCACATTATAAATAAATACAAAAAGAATGAAATACACTTTGATACAAAATAAATAAAAACAAAGATGGCTGACATTTGCATTTGTTTCATGCCGTTTAAATTTATTTATTAATAAATATA
Organism: Deinopsis erosa; assembly: GCA_027574845.2. Taxonomy (NCBI): domain Eukaryota; kingdom Metazoa; phylum Arthropoda; class Insecta; order Coleoptera; family Staphylinidae; genus Deinopsis; species Deinopsis erosa. The sequence goes on from JAODFZ020025546.1 coordinate 14,111, forward strand.
TTTTATTGCTATTAAAATATTAGGTTAGGTTATAGGGTTCGGTATAGAAAACGAAACAAAAAGAATAGAAAATAATTGAGAATGAAAAATAAAAAAATGGCAAGAACGTGCACGTTCTGACACCTTTCAATTTAAATCGCGACTGGAATTCTCTTTCATTAACCTTAGTTGCATTATAGTACTATTATAAATACATGCACTACATTCATTTGTTTTTATTGCATTTTACTATTGTAACCGACCAATAATAGTTTCATTTTAATTACATTCCAATTTATTTTTATTGAAAAGGCAATACATTAGTAGCTATATAGATATTTAAGGTTAGGTTAGATATACAGTATGTTTAAAATAACAGAATTTTCTATGAGAATAAAGTGTAAAGTGAAATTTTTCGCTAAATATAGAAAATTAATTAATTTTATTTAGTAAAAGTATTTGAGACATTATTGGCAGACTAAACAGTCAACAATTTTAATTTTTCAGGAACTTCATTACAGTATCTAATTGCTAATGTGACATGAACTAGAATAAATAATTATTAAACATGTTAACATGTTAACAAATATTTAATCATTCATTTAATAAACGAGACTTTATTAAATTGACAGCAATTTGATAGACAACTAGTTGCTTAGTATCGGGTG